>JABAKA010008053.1:0-61416 GCA_018857285.1 Termitomyces sp. Mi166#008 | reverse complement strand
AATTATATACAGAGCAGGATTGAAGCTAGAGGGCTAAAAGTAGGACCAAAAGGAAGGGCTGAAGAAGGAGAATAAAGGAAAATCATAGTGAGGCAGAGAAGTGAAAGGTGAAGAGAGATAGGTCCCCTGACACCTTTGCTCCTGCTTAACAACAATGCAGATCATGTCTGTTCAGCTTCTGGCACTACTGTGCCTTAAGACAGTTGTGGTTGGAGTGGTCATGGTGGTGTCCAGAGCTTCTCAAGCTCTTGCATGCAGGCCTTGACAACTGTATCATGAGCATCTGCTAGATTTCTCAATGCTTGTTGAGCAAACACCTGTACACCTTTGTAAACCAAGTTGTCACTACAAATTTGGCATATCATCGACAGCATGTAGCTGCTCTTGAGTTCAAACATTACATAGCCCATTGTCTTCAAAATACTCATGTCAATCACAAATTCCATGCATGGTAACTGCTCAACTTAGTCCCTCTCATTAGGATGCACAATAGTTTGCAAAATCTGTGATATGCTTTAATTAGCACATTCAGTCTGCCCATCTATCTAGGGATGGAATAATGTGGACATGAGCAACTTTGCTCTCATAAGCTTATGTAGCTCTCTCCACCATTTGAAGGTGAATTTAAAATCCATATCACTCACAATCATGCTGAGGAGGCCATGTAGCCTCACAACATCCCTTAGATATATTCATAAAAGCTTGAAGGCTTTCATGGTAGTGCATACTGGCACTAAGTGGACCACACTGGTCATTTGACAAATTACTACTCACAGATAGTTGTAGCCCTTTGACTCAGAGAACAAGCCTGTAAAGTCCATCCCTATAGAATCCCAAGGTTTGGCAGAAATTGGCATTAAATGTAGCTTTTCAGGCAGCTTTACATTCAAAGTTTTCAAATGTTAACACTTTTCACAGAACAAACAAAACTTGTTCACATCTGATGACATTTTCATCCACTAGCATCCCCTTTAGACATAATCCAGCATGCACTAATGTCTAAAGTGGCCCACCACCCAGCAAGTCAGAATACTGTAATTAAACCTCTATCTTGGGGAATACATAGCACTCTGTCATCATGACTATTTGTGGTAGATACTAGTTTATTCTTGATGCTAAAGTAAGCATTTAGAACAACTGGCTGTGCTTTTCCAGCTCACAATAACATTTCTCCTAGCATATCATTGCTGCTATCTACAACTTCAATGTGAACTAAAAATAATCCTCTATTCTCTGGTGGAAGCTCTGAGTTCTCTGCTAGTTCAACCAATTGCTGAGCTTTGAGCTCATGTTCCTCACATCTTTCTCATAGGGGCTTGCTGCATCAAAGTCCTTGAGCTATAGCTCAGATTTCCACTACATGTTCCTTGATCTCTTAAAACCATTGGAATGAAAGTTTGATGTAGTCACCAATGTTATGAGTATCCTGTAAAGTGTCACTCTCAAAGTATCAAGATAAGCAGTCAGCCACTTTATTCAGTTCACCTTTGATATAAGTGATATCAAATTGATATTGTGACATATAGCTGATCCATTGACATTGCCATGGTGTCAAATGTACCTGAGTCTTGAAAAACTTAAGGACTTTGTGATCCATTATGATATGTATCAGATATCCCATGAGTTTGTCCTCCCATTTGAGAAGGGCTTCCAATATTGTGAGCATCACTTTAGACATGAATTCTGCTGGACAAGATGAGTCAGATAGGCTTAACAAAATGAGGATCAATAGGGCATATTACTGGCATCCTTGCACAAATCTACTTGATCATTTCAAAGCAGTGCTAGTGTAACAGTCACCAATGGAACACTGCTCCATTCTGAGTCATGGCTATTAATGGGCCAGTGTATGCTGAAATCTCAAGGAGGAAATTACCAATGTAATTTACCAGCCCTACAAATTGCTGAATGTCATTGTAGTTACATTGTGTTCACCAGTAATCATCTGTACAACACTTAATATACTTTAGATTTTCCTCTGCCAGCTGTGTGACTGAGCCACAGGAGCCACAGCCCCCAGAGGTAGCCCTTACAGCAGAACAAGTCTACAACCTTGGTCTGGGAGCCCCCCTTTAGCCTGCTTGAACCCTTCTTCTTGCTTTTTACTGGTCTCTCCTCCACTGGACTACTCCTAGCCCCTACAGTCTCCATGACCCAACCAACTGCTCCAGCCAATTTCTTGGATGCTTCCAGCCCCCAGAACAATGCCTGGAACTGTCTGCTTGCTTTAGAGACTCAGGTGCAGACCACCCAAACAAACCTCTTTGACCCTGCACATGACTGAACTTGCCAGATTGCACTAAACTACAGACACTATCTCACACTCTCTTCAGATGCTCTTAGACCATCTTCCTCTCACTCCAGTCATTACCCCCACACCTCCTACACTACCAAAGATGAATCCTGCACCTTGCTTTAATGTCTCTACAGCTCTATACACAAGAATACCTCACCCAGAACTCCCTGACACTTACAACAGAGACTGAGCAGTGAGTGAATGCTTCCTTTAGTCTTGTGTCACATACATCCAACTGAGTGGTGAAGCTTTTGCTTCTGATGCCTTGAAGATTGCCTAGGTTCTTTTATACATGAGGTTGGGCTGTGCCTTGACATATGTACTTTGGGATTTACCTGAAGGAGTTAATAGCTTCATCAATTGGAAAGCCTTTGAGACTGATTTCTGAGTTCTTCCCTCTAGACCCAGCTAAGACTGCAGCACTCTTCCTCCATAATCCCAACCAGTATAGCCAAGAGAAGCAATCTTTAGACAATTATATCTGACTCCTTCTATGCTTTAGCTGAGCAGGCTGGTTATCCAGACAGTCTTCAGCTCTGCCTCACCTTCTGTGATGGCCTACACTCTACTCTCATAGAACGCATTGACAACCTAGCAGAAGAATGCCCAGACAATAGCATTGCTACTTGGTACAAGATTGCTCATGATCAGTGGCAGCTTATGGAGCTAAAACATGAGCTACAATGTAACACTTCTCATCCAGTCCACCATCTTTCTCAGTTGCCAGTCACTTGTCTCCTTCCTGCTGTACATGCACCCTTTATTGCTCCACCACCTCCAGCAGCAGCACAACCCCTACCTCCAGGAATCTCTATGAAAGTAGATGCCTCTCACTAGTATGCATCAACACCTCTCTTATGCCATCACTGCAGAAAACCCAGCCACTTTGCATGCTACTGCCCTCAGGGACTGGAGGTGTGCTACCTCACTTCCTTTGAGCAAAAGGAGCTTCTGCTACAGCTTTTGGAGAGCCCTCTCCTGATGCTTCACTGGTGGATCTGTCTTCTGAAGTGGGCCCTGCAGCTCCATCCACTGAACAGGAAGAGGATTTTTAGTTGAGCGACAAATGAGTTGTACACCTCCACTGCCTGGTGCTGATTGGTTTGCTTGTCTATCTATAAAACCTGACAATACATGTTCCTCTGTTGACAATTTGATGACTGAACCTGTGAGCACCCTCTTTGATGTACAAAACCCTCCCCTAGTCAAAGGCTTGACTGGAGTCCCCTCCTCTCCATGCTCTTGCCCTGCCTGGAAACAACACCTTCCTTGTCAGTATATTGTTGCCTCTTCTCCATTCTCAAACTCTCTATGTCTAAATGTGGAGATTAAGACCACCAACACACAACAGAATCAAAGTGTTGTTGCTTTATTGGATAGTGGTGCAACAGATTTATTCCTTGACACAAACTATGTGAAACAAAACCACCTGAACACTAGACCTCTCTCTTACCCCATCCCCATATACAACATCAATGGCACTCTTAATAAAGCAGGATCTATCTGCTCTGTGGTGGATCTTATTCTGCACCATTGCTCTCATTTGGAACATGCTGTCTTTGCTGTTACTAGTCTTGGGAAGCAAGACATAATCCTGGGCTTCACTTGGCTTCAAGAGCACAATTCAGAGATTGATTGGTCAAAGAGTGAGGTGCATATGAGTAGGTGCCCTTGGCATTGTTCATCTTGTGCTAATGAGGTCCAAGAAGAGCACAGAGCATTAGTCCATGAGCATGCTGCCATATGTGCTTGTTATTTAGGGCATATTTCCTTTGCTGACATTGACCTGTTAAATCCTCCTCCTCTGGCATTTCCTCATAGGAAGGCCCTCTACAAGGATGCCCAGGGCATGGGAAGTAAAACCCAGTTGGAAGATGGATGTGAAGGTGAGTTTATTAGTGCTCCAGACTCAGAGTCTCCAGATGAGGCTATAGAGGTAGGTGATAGGATCTATGCTGCTACACTGCATCCACCACCAATGGCTGCAGAGATCCAGGCTAGTCAGACCATCCCAGTGCCTGGCCCAAGCATTTGCAGCAGACTCTCAGCCCAAACCCTTGTATAGCACAGTTCCTCATCATGTCCAGGACTTTGAAAATGTGTTCTCCAAGGTATCATTCAACTCACTCCCTGTACATAAGCAGTGAGATCATGCAATTGAACTTGTTCCAAATGCAGAACCTTCTAGCTATAAAGTATACTCCCTTATTTCTTGGAAGCAGTATGAGCTAAATGTGTTCTTGTAAGAGAATCTTAACTCCAGACAAATACAATCTTCAAAGTCTTTCAATGGCCTCTCCAGTCTTCTTCATCAAGAAGAAGGATGGATCCCTTCATCTGGTTCAGGACTACCATGTTCTGAATGCAATGATGGTGAAGAATTGCTACTCTCTCCCACTTATCTCTGGAGGCTACAACAATGTGTGCATTAAAGAAGGAGATGAGTGAAAGGCAGCATTTCAAACCAACCACAGACTTTTAGAACCTCTTGTAATGTTCTTTGGGCTCATTAATGGCCCAGCCACCTTCTAGATGATGATGAATAATACCTTCTGTGACTTGATTGTGGAAGGTGTAGTCTGTGTCTACCTTGATAATATCCTTATTTATACTAAGACACTAAAGGAGCATCAACAGATCACACACATTGTCTTGCAACACCTTTGCCAACACCAGCTCTACCTTAAGCTTAAGAAGTGCGAGTTTGAGCAGATTAAAGTTAAGTACCTTAGACTGATCATCTCACATAGAATGGCAGAGATGGACCTCATAAAGGTGGCTGATGTAGTAAAGTGGCTGGAGCCCAAGAATAAGAAGGTACAGACCTTTTTGGGCTTCACCAACTTCTACTGAAGGTTCAATCAAAGACTTCTCACTCTCATGCCATGCATGTCCTCTCTTTGACATTACAATTAAGAATGCTGATTAGCAATGGGGAGCACCACAGCAAGCTGCCTTTGATGCTCTAAAACAAGCTGTTACCTCTCAACCTGTCCTCCTATTTCTCAATGACAATGCTCCTTTCCATGTTGAAGCTGATAGCTCAGACTTTGCCACTGGAGTGGTGCTGTCTCATTAGTCCAAAGAGGATGGCAAGTGGCATCCTATAGCCTTCTATTCAAAGAGCTTGAATGCAGTGGAGCAGAACTACAAGATCCATGATAAGGAGATGCTCATGATTATTTGATTTTTTGAGGAGTGGCAGCATTTCCTTGAGGGTGCATAGCATGAGTTTGAAGTTTGGACTGACCACAAGAACCTCCAGTACTTTTGGACAGCAAAAAAGCTCAATTGCTGTCAAGCCCAATAGTCTTTGTATTTGGCCAACATTGGTTTCTCACTGGACCATAAACCTGGATGGAGCATGGGCAAGCCAGATGCACTGTCTTGATAAGCTGACCATGGCACAGAGACAGATGATAATGACAACATTGACCTCCTCAAGCCAGAGCTGTTTGCTATTTGTGCTCTTGAAGGTATGGCAGTCCAAGAAAATGAGGTGAACATCCTTGGAAATATACAATGAGGAAATTGCAAGGGCACACAGGAAGATGTTGTGGCCAAAGCAGCTATGGCCCTGCATACCAATCAATATAACAGAATAAAATTAGTATGCACAGATGAATGGGCCCTACAAGATGACCTGCTCACCTTTCAAGAGCATATTTATATTCTTAACATCCAAAAACTCCAAAGGCAAATTGTAGAACAGCATCATAACTCTTGCATCACCAGTCATTCAGGCAGGTAAAAGACTCTGGAGCTCATATCCCACAACTACTAATGGCCTCAGATGTTGTAGTACATTGGCTCTTACACTAGCACCTGTAACCTCTGTCTCCAAACCAAACCTCATTTTCAACCCTTTATAAAGCTCCATCCTCTTCCTGTCCCTGCAGAGTGCTGGAGCATATCCTCGGTGGACTTTATAGTGGAGCTACCAGATGCTCATGGATACAATGCTATCATGGTAGTAGTGGACCTCTGTAGTAAGCAACCTCATTTGATTCCCACTCACACATCATGCTTTGCTATGGGAGCTGCCAATCTCTACTAGAAGAACATCTAGAAGCTGCATGGCCTGTCTGATGCCTATGTCTCTGACCAAGGACTGCAGTTTGTTGCAGAGCTCTACCACCTTCTCAATGTGAAGCTTCACACCTCCACTGCCTACCACCCTTAATCTGATGGCCAGATAGAGTGTGTTAACCAGGAGCTAGAACAGTATCTGTGCTTGTTCTATAATGAGCAGCAAGATGACTGGGATAAGCTGCTTCCAGATGTGGAGTTCCAGTATAACAACCATGTTCACACTGGCACACAGATGTTCCCATTCTTCCTGGACACTGGCCATCATCCTCAAATAGGTTTTGAGCCTTGTACACATCCATCAAAGAACAAGTCAGTGAATGAGTTTGTGGATTGGATGAAAATGGCACAGGAGGAGGCAAAGGCAGCATTAGCTAAGGCAAAGGATGACATGGCCCAATACTATGACTGAGGATGCATGCCAGCACCACAGTACAAGCCAGGGAATTGAGTATACCTGGATGAATCAAATATTATGACTACTCAGCCCTCATAAAAGCTATCTCATTACCATCTGAGACCATTTGTAGTAGGCCCTCTAGCATATCGTCCAAATCCATCACCACCACCAGTTCTGATCAACCACAAGGAGAAGTATGAAGTGGAGGAGATTCTGGACAGTCCTCTCTTTTGGCATAAGCTCCAGTTCAAGGTGAAGTGGAAGGGTTATGGCATTGAGGATATATCTTGAGAATCACAGGAGAATGTCCATGCACCTGCTCTAGTCCAAGAGTTTTATCAATGACACCCTAATGCTCCCCAAGCCATTCAAGGAATTTACCCTATTTCACAAATTGATAGAGTAATCCAGAACTTCTTCTACCCTGCACATCAAGATGCTGCACACTAAAGGGGGGGTGATGTCAGGGGACCTATCTCTCTACCTTTCACCTCTCTGCCCCACTATAATTTTCCTTTATTCTCATCCTTCAGCCCTTTGTTTTGGTCCTACTTTCAGCTCTCTAGCTTCAATCCTACTCTGTCAATAATCCAAACAAGTTTTCAAACCAGCAGATTAACAATGTCTGGCAACTTCTGGAGTTTGATCATTTTCAGAGATTTGCCCCTTTAGGCCTTCCCATGCATCAGAAGCCTCTGAAGCATCACTCCTGGCATAGGGAATCCTCAGACTTGTTCTCTTTAGATTTTTCTCTGCCAGGTGAGTAGTTAGACCAGTAATCATCTGTACAACACTTAATATACTTTGGATTTCCCTCTGCCAGCTGTGTGACTGAGCCACAGCCTCCAGAGGTCACCCTTACATACAGAAGATAAAATCAAGATAAAATAAGACAAAGAGAAAAAGTATAGTAAGAAAGTGCAGTACTCCACACATGCTTGTTACACAGACAGAGCATGTTAACCAGGAGCTAGAACAGTACTTGTGCCTGCTCTACAATGAGCAGCAAGATGACTGGAATGAGTTGCTTTCACATGCAGAATTTCAGTACAACAATCCTGTCCATGGTGCCACATAGATGTTCCTACAGGAGAACATTTATGCACTTGGTCTAGTTTAAAAGTTTTATCAAGGACACCCCAATGCATCCTAAGCCATCTGAGGAATCTATTTTATCTCACCAGCTAACAAAGCAATCTGGAATTTCTTCTACTCTGCACATTGAGACATTACACACTAAAGAGGAGGTAATGTCTCTCCACCCTTTACCTTTCTACTCTGTTATGATTTTTCTTTATTCTCTTTCCTTACTCCTTCCTTTTGGCACTACTCCTAGCCCTCTAGCCTCAATTCTACACCTCAATTCTACTCTGTCCATAATTTGAACAAGTTCCCAACCTGGCAGATCTAGAAGGGGTTTCCTTTTTATTAGAAACACCTTTCTTTTTTGGCAGCATCTAGCAACTTTCAGAGTTTGATCGTTTTTTGAAAATTTTGCTCTGTTGGGTCTTCCCTCTAGCTGACTGTGGCTTTTCTGTACTGCACAGTTCTGTCCCACACATCAGAAGCCTCTGAAGCATTGCTGCTGGCATAGAGAATCCTCAGACTTATTTTCTTTGGATTTCCCTCTGTCAGGTGAGTAGTTAAACTAATAGTCATTTTTACAATACTCAATACACTTTGGGTTTCCCTCTGTCAGCTGTGTGACTGAATGACAGCCTCCAGAGGTTGCCCTTACAGTTGCACCCCAAGCCTTATTAGGCTCAACACTTGAGTGACATTGATGTTGCTTGTGCTGTGGATAGACTATGCCTACACCTATGGGATCTGGTAGTTAGATCACCATTAGTCAGACAGCAGCTGGTACAATCCTCCCCCTGACAACCAAGAATGCCTACACATTCTCATTTGAATAGGAGAGTAGGAGGGCTGAGAACCCTTAGAGAAGAGTTTCTGGCTCCAGTACAGCAAGGATAGTATCTTTGAATACCTCCTCGACTGCCCTTACAGTGAAGTGAAGGCCACCAGTAAGGCTAGCTTGACCAACCTTGCCTGTCAATTCTCAGCAACTACATCAATTGCTGGAACAAGCACAACTGCCCTGCCTGCTCCCTTATCTAGCACTCCAGACACAAATGCTCTGCCTGCCACCCCAATCAAAGAGGTGAAGATGACCCTGACAGACAGCACTGTCAAAGCATCATCACTGCTAAAAGGCCTCTCAACTGAAGCAAGGAAGTAAAGGAGGCCATGTGCAATGCTCTCTGCTTGCTGACAGACACAGATAATAACAACTTTCCCAAGTCATCAATATTACTACTGCCCAGTTGAATTTGACTGGACTAGATTTAGCAAGAAAAAAACTCAACAACTTTTCCAAGTTGTTGATATTACTAGGGCTCAGTCAGATCTGACTGAGCTTGATTTAACATAGAAGTGACTGCTACACTCTGAATATGCCACAACCAGCCTGAATGGCTGGAAGTGGTGCAAAAATATGTGTCATGTTACTTAATGTGACCACAACAGCAGATAAATAAAGACATTTCAGTCTGACCCATAAAAGTGGGATGCCAAATTGTCTACAAATGGACTCAAGGAGGAGTATGTAACAGATATTGATTATAATCAATATCTAATTATCATTAATTACTATTAGTTATTATTTGGCATCACTCTTTGATGATGCCAAGTTAAATACCATGTATTAGATAATGTGAGGGCAGTTTTTCCCTTACTTCATGCAGTGTAG
The DNA here is from genome assembly GCA_018857285.1 of Termitomyces sp. Mi166#008. NCBI lineage: Eukaryota > Fungi > Basidiomycota > Agaricomycetes > Agaricales > Lyophyllaceae > Termitomyces > Termitomyces sp. Mi166#008. Next base: position 51,879 of record JABAKA010008053.1, on the reverse strand, counting down.
CTGAATCAACTACTGGTCTGACTTATCCTGTGTGAACTGTAAGTGGCAATTCCATAATGACTTGTGTTACATTAAAGTAGGTGGCTTGGATATGGGTCACTGACTTTGAGGGATGGTATGTTATATGAATGACAAATTGCAGATTGCAACTGTTCTCAATTTCAGCTCATTTAGCCAAGAAGGTTCCCATTTTCACAGGATTTCTAATATCTGTCATGCACTTAGAGCTGTGCTGATCATAATGATTTGCAGTCTTAATAGGCTGTTCATATTGAATAGTGTGCACCAAAAATTTGGTCACTGTATTGACCTGGGAAACAAATTGTCATAATAAATAAGTGGTCCAGGAATTTCCACAAGGTCTTTCTGATAGTATATTTATTCATCAGGATCTATGGCCATATTCTGGGCATGGCCCACTAGTTCATCAGAGAATGAACATCAGTCCTAGCATCATAAACCATTGTATGAAACACCTCATGCACCTCTTGCATCATTGATGCATTGACAGATTGATTATAGAGTCCAATTGAGGTACTTACTCTCTGACCCCCTCAAGCTCTTGTGCTCAGCCATTCTTGGCTCACCAGCTGGTATTCATATTACTGGTCAAGAACCAGTTGAGACAGTCAACTTGTCACCTACTCTTGCTCTAAGGCTGACTATGCTCATCATTTGGGACACTGATAATTCTCCAGGCATACCCAACCTCATACCTGCAATATGTCTGGATTAATCTGGGTCTCTGTTGTGCTTTGAGAGCAGAATGTATTTTGATGCTGTTGGCATCTCTCCAACAGTGGTTGGCGCAGGTGCATCAATGGTTCCATGGTGATTTGGTACAGACAATTCTGACCTGGTCATTTTGAGCTCCATTCTGTGACATGGCACAATAGAAGCTGTGAAGAGTGATGTGTTACCAAAAACAGATAGCTGAGCACTGAGTGCCTATCACAGAGGATTCAAAAAAAATGTGACAAAGTTACAAGAGAACTATCTTGTGCTGTTCATGCAACCAGAATCAGACTGTGTTTACAATTGGACTAGTAAGTGAAAACTACAAGTATAGTGTAACTAACACATCAGTTATACATGGCTATGTTACACTATAGCAGCTGTAATCAGAGACAGCACATCTCTTCTTAGGTAGTTGACCTTGATGAGACCTATGCTTATAAAGCAGGTACAAAAGTATAACAGAAACCTGGAACACCTTTTGTATATGGGACTCTGTATGAATGGTGGGCATATGTTGATGGGGCTTTTGCATCATTTGAAAGAAGAGATGTCCATAGTATACTTTGATGCAACCCAATGTATGTAGTACAGGCCCCAGTTCTTCATGCATGGACCTTGCTGGTAATCTACCTACCTACCTACCTTTGTCAAGTATCTAGAAATTTCAATGCAAAGTGAAAAGATGTTGAAAAATACTTATCAGCAATGACTTGTAAGAGGAATGCACGGCATTCACAGAGTAGGGTAAAGTGGGTAAAATATGATGGAATGGGAGTTCGGGACTGCATCAGAGACATCTTTAAGTAAGTAGAGTTCCATTGATTAAAGAGCATATGGAAGCAGTAACAAAAATTAGTGTTGCTAAGAGGAAGGAAAGAAGGGCAATGAATGCGATATCTGACTGAAATTGTTCCTTGAAGACCGCGTTGAACTTAAAGAGCGGAATCATTTGGAGGTAGCACTGACATCTGTGACTCTTTCAGCTTGTTCGGTGGGTAGAAAGAAATATAGTTGAAACGTACAATGAGTATTGGATAGGTTAGAAGGTTTCATCACCCTGACCATCTATGTTGACTCCAACTCCAACTATGCGACTCAGTCACAGTTTCTGTGGCGTGATGAATTACGGTCGTGAAGGTTAGTGATGAACAGCAATAGAATGATTGATACCTTGGAAATCATGGAATAATGAAGGCGAAGAAATACATGCTCAAGTCTTCAGTCATTTTTCTCGGCATGTATGCTTGCATTCAAGTCAAGCTGCTCTAACTGAAGATCATTTATTCATCTGTGCAGTGAGTCACGGAGGAGCAATATTTTCAACAAGTGGATTGAATTAGAACTGTCTGATTGATTGAACTTGTCATTGTCAGATAATTTGAGGTTGTCAAGGAAGACAGTCGTATCCACCTGCTAACTGGTCACTTTCAGAAGCAGTGCGAAATCAAATATATTTGGAACTTTGGTGAAAATGTTAGGTAGTAATCGACGGCGGATTCCGTAGAAAGAAGCTACCTTGTACTTGTCCGGAGACAAAATACCATTCATTAGGTGATCCCTCTGCAGGAAACTCAACTCCAGATGAATTGCTACTTCAAGTCTCAGCATGCGGCCTGAATTTCACAAGAACAATGCTCAATACTTATCCAGTCGCTTGCATGGGCCACTGTCAGGTGGAAAGATACCTTGACACAAACTGTGACTGGTTTGGGACAGATGTAGAGTTGAAACTCACACACTAATACAAATTTCCGTGATCGGACTAGGAGGAGAAAGACGATGGGAGATGACACAGGGATCCCAGACCTTGTCATTCCCGACTATCCTAATCACCTATCAATGGTCTGAACAGCGGATTACCCTTGAGAAAACACGAAAGGAGTAGAGCATCGCGATCTTCCTTTCCGCTTCCTGGGGTACCTCCCGAGGATGACTCAAGCATTCAAACCTACAGCCTACAGGACAGGTAACCGAGGATGCGAGCGAGGATTAAAGCTGGTTTTACATTCAGTACTCGTTGATTATCATCCTCGTGGTTTCTCTCATCGTCAAGACACACTAGGCATCATCACATGCTCACATGCCGCAAGAACCTACTAGGTCTCTACTCGGGTCATGTCACGTTGATTCTGCCATTATCGTTGGTTGATTCTCGCAATGAAAGCAAGTGAACGATTTTTGCACTCGTCTTTCAAGGCTCATCAATATATTTTACGGAACTTCGTCACAGTCGACACCTTTTGCCCTCCCCATTCTCAACTCTTGGTGCTTGAACGACTACCAGCTTGACTCGCTGTATGTAATAAACTTAGAAGTTGGTTTAGTGCACGCGAGACACTTCCATGCCATATCGGAAGGTCTGTAGTTGTACCTGGACTTGTGTATACTCATAGGCATTCTTGTAGGTGATGATGACGTGTTAGGATACTTGGAAGTAGCAAAATCGTTGTGCACCTGAGCAGATGTAATGTTATTTATGAGCGAATGTATGCCACACAATTCATTGATAGTAAGGGCAGAACTTGTACTGAAAAAGTAATACTTGATTGGTGGAACTACATGCGTCCTGTACCCCATAGGTATTTTCGTTTTCACCGGATTTTTTGCATTACAAATCTGAGTGGCAAGGGTTGGATCTACATTTTTCAGAAGCGATGTGCGTCTCCACCGGGTGGAGAGATGTGTGATAGGGAATACGCAGTGATATCCATATCATTGGTCGGCGTAGATGGGGAGATACCATGGATGGGGACACATGAGAAGGATGATAGAGGGGAAGAGAAGACTGAAAGTAGAGCAAGATCTCACGTTTGGCTTCCCATGTCCATGACCAATATATGACATCCTTGGTCATCCCTCTCCCACTTCCACACCCTAGCCGCCCTGACGAGGCCACCTGTTATCCCCACCTTGACAAGCACCATCCCTGTGCCCACCAGCCTTGTCGGATACATAGATGGGATGCAGATATAACCGGTGTCCGACATTACGAAGGAACGGACCCTATGTGCATGAAAGACTCGGAGAGCTGGTGGATGGACGTTCGGAATCTACCGGAGAACGGTCCAAAATGTCCATGATATGATAGAAGAATCCGAGTTCCGGGGGATTCATAGTCCTCCAAACAGCCACGGCTGCTATATGCTACTTCTCTGCAGCTCCTTTTCTGCCGTAATATTATTCTTCCGGTTAAATGTATTGTAAGTCCCATCCTGGTAATGTATTTTCCTATCGTTGACCTTGGGTTGACTCGAGACCGTTGCCCTACCAGCCAATCCCTGACGGGTTCGATGGCGCTATGGGAAGGTCTGGTGGCTTAATATGCAGAGATTGTGTGTAGTACCTAGTGTTGTATGTGAATTTTGTTTCTTTATTGACTATTTTTAGGGTACTAACGCGTTCGTCTGAAGCAGTGGAGTTTATCACCATAATCAGCGGATAGTAGTATATGCGATTTCTGATTGTTCTCCTTGTAACCGGGGACCTGGAAACATCACACCTGATTGGCTATGTGGACAGCCCTGACTGCGGTTGGACTGCGGTCCCAAACGCGTTCTTATCTCATTCTACTAATGAAACTCGTGTTTATCCGATCCAGCTCATAGCAACATCAGTCCACGTACTTGTGATTCCCAATATATATATATATTGGACTTGTATGTGCTCACATCGGAGTCTATCTACCATATCTTCTCTGATTTCATGCATCAGTCACGACTCATAGACACTTCAACATAGATATTCTGAGTTCCTTGCATTACGGGGTCCTGATCATCTTGATATCCTTGCCTCTCGTTCCGGGCTTGTTACTTTTTTCTTCAATATAGTGCTCACCTTCACATGAAAACCCTCCACGGGATGATACAGATGCCTTCAGCATGTTCCTTCCTTCGGGAGGTTCGCTCTATACACTCTCCAGGACACACATCTTTGAATGTTTTCTCTGTTGCTTGCCGTAGAGATCGTTGCTGATCTATAGTCCTAGATCGACTTCTCTCCTCTTGTCATCCTCACCGCCTCGTGATGTCCTTAACGTTATTCATACAGATGTTCAAGCTGTAGATGGGTCTCGGTGTACGTGTATATTGCCGATGGAATTGAAGATGAAATGCATGCCGCCGAAGACTTCTACGTTATGCAGATTGGTTTATTTCTATCTTGTGCAAGTCGAATTTCTCATTGACATCTGGCGCTCATAGATATGCATTCAGCATTGAACAGTGGTATATTGGCTCCAACGTATCGACACATTAAGTCTATTCCTCATAGACTATCTGCCTCTAGCTGAAAGGTTTTTGAAACTGCGTCTTCAGCCATGATCATATAGATTACCGTCTCATTTCCTCGGAGTGTCTGATCTTTTCAGTGTGCTTCCCTTCAGCTCTTTTTCCTCAGAATCCAAACTCGATTCCCCTCTCTCAAGAATGAGAGGCATAGGAACGACGTTAACGCGAGTTCTCTTTCGGTACCAGTACCTCTCTACCCTCGAGCCTTGCAGGTGGCAGGGCACCAATACTCTCAAGATTTTCGCTGCCGTCACTGACGCCTCTGGCGTTTAGCATCACCAGCCCTCTGAACCCCATGGGCCTCGTTCCCAATTATGTATTCAACCTTGCTCTTGCGTCTGCGTCCGACTCGTCTACCTCTCGACGGCATAAAGCCTTTTTGATGACCAGACACCAATACTCGTATGGTTTCCGCTTCCGTCATCGGCGCCTTTCGGTTCGCGTGAAGATCTACGCGATTGACACAGTGATACAGGAGAGACGGTGTAGGACCACCATCTTGCGTCCAGGATGGAGCTTCGGAGTACTGCGTCGAGAGAAGGTGGGAACGCGAAGGATGATTATATTTTTGTCGACGCGTCGGACAGCAGGGAGCTCTTGGCGTCCATTTCTTGTGGTAGTTTCATTTATTGTCTGATTGCTAATCACCTTCCACATTTATACATGAATATAGTCCATTATTGAAATCACAACATGATGCCATTCCGGTCCAGATCTCCTACTCTTCATAGACAATACTCAAACAAGTGAAATCACCAAGTGAGGATAGAACGAAAAAGTACCTGGACATTCAATTCCAGCAAATCCGAATCCCGTTCTGCCTTATTTTTGCACGTCAAGAAGCGTAGCAAGTTGTGTAAATTGTTGGTACCAAAAAGATATCTCTGATAACTCCATACTACTGACTATAGTCCATATACTCGATGACGTGGATATTGAGTGGATTACGAGCTTTGCCACATCTACCAAATCTCAACCAAAGCCTCAGCAGCGCTCAATACAAGTTGATCCCGCGGTAATTGTAGACCATCTGGGCGAAACGGTTGTACTGGCCTTGAGTAAAGCGGGTTCTGCATCTATCATCGCTGTAATCCATCATGTTATCTGACAGTCCATGTCTGTCAGTAAACCTCCAACTGAGCATGAGGGTGGGTCAAACTCACCGACAGGATCGGCACCAGGAGCAGCGCATGTGTCCCTGCCGATAGGACAGCCATCAGCAGCGCTTGCCTCGGCGGGAGTATCGTCTACAAAATCGCCTCCATTGCAGCCACCTTCGAAAGTATGGAGGAGGCCGACCCAGTGTCCTACTTCATGCACCATGATCTGGAGAAGGAAATATGATATTAAACTTTCAAGACTTTGAAGACTGTAAATGTACAACGGTCGACTTTCCTTTCCTGTGTTGTAACCTATTGACGAGCCACCAGGGAGATTATCGTAATTAATGATGATACCGTCGTACATTGGACTGTTCTGATAGTTCCAAGGGAAGGAAGACCATCCGGAGACTCTCGAGTTAGGGTTCTTTCTGTATGTGATGTCAAACAGGAAAAGCAACTGCATTTGTATAGACGCACCCGACCGTGTAGATGTTGAGGGTCCTGGCATCACCTTGGTGATATGACTTGATCTGGTACTCGACCGCGGTACCTTCACTGGCACCATGTAACACGTTGTAGGGGACGGCAATGCGACGAACACTGACGACAGTGAAGGTGAGACGCATTGGCTGGAAAAACGAGTTCATGACGTTGTTCTGCTGCGTAATCACGGAGTCTCTGCACAGAAATGATGTAGAATATCTAAATCATATGCAGGCTGAGATGCCTACGGAAAATTCCCATCCTGTGGGTTGTTTTGGTCGTAAAATACGTTCCAGACAACCTGTGATGAGCATCAGTTATCAGTAATCCTGGTACCAAGAGGAAATGCATGACTTACAGGGACGTTGAAGGTGCCTTGTGCTTTAAGAGCTTGAGTACCATTCACGGAGCTTGCAGAAATGCGCTTCTGCGCAGCTGCGACCTGATCTGGATGGGCAATGGCTCCACACTCAAAGCTGAGGCGTATCAGTCATGTCGAAACAAACGACAAGAAGGAATGTACCCAGCCGTCAATGGTGTGGCAAAAGCAGAAATCGCAAGGACAACGCTGAGAGCGATGAATTTGAACATTGTACTGAGTAGGCTCAAATCTGGGATGAGAGACAATGAAGGTGTTCCATGGATGCAAGCTTTTGTAACCTGCCGGATTTTTCATTTCCTATTTTCAATAACCGCGAGTAGTAGGATGGCACGTTGAATACAGTAAGGATATGAGGTGAGCAGAGCAGAGTAGACTCACAGCAAATAAACTATTACGGCAAAGGGAAACAGTATGTACCGAGGGCGTAGGCTTAAAATTATTGACGGTACGTATGGAAGGTTCCGGCCATGTGCATCCATTCACGTCCAAGTATTGATATACATGAGACCCCGTTTGATGTTATCTTCGTGCGATTCACTTTGGCCATATTCAGCAGCAACATGGTGGAGTCGAAGGTTAGTTGCAGAGGTAGACAACACCTTGGAAGAAACATTACCTTTCTTGGCGTGTACAAAAGATTTTCAGTCCTGAAAATACGATGTCAAAGGATTCGTAGTGTCCAGACTGGTCGTGAAGTCATACGACTCCGTCTACAATCATAACTCACGGACCTATACCGGCATAGGGAAGTCTGTAACCGCCTCCTTACATTATTCAGTCTTTAGGCTAACTTGGAAGCCGGTGTATGAGGTAAGTTTGAGATGTCTCAGATCAGAAATCAAGATTTTTTAACTCATAGGTGGCTGAGATTCTCTGTCACCTTAGCTCATCTTCAACTAGATAATTATCATTTATTTACTTCGAACTACCCATCCATTGTATTCGAATATCAGCTTTGCAGAAACTTCCTAGAGGTGGATAATTATATGATCAAAGTTTCTTGATGATCACGATTGCTAACAGTGTAAAGTAGTCGTACACAAGAGGTATTTCTGGAAGGATCATGGTCAAACTCGAAAGCTTATCGAACGCCGAACAAACTTTGATTTCGAGTGAAAAGGCTCAACTGAACAATGAGTTCCCCTGAAGGTTTTCAATTCTGAATCTTCCATACATCAGTAAGATTGGCTCATAATGTGAACAAACCTTGAGGAAAACATTCTCGTGGGTTCAAGGTTCAAGCTAGCTGCGCGTAAGGCTAATATAACGAACTTAATTGTACTCCTAGGAATTAGAATTTATGCCTTTTGAGCAGCGCAATGAATGATCAGGAGAGGACTTGGGAAAGCAACCATCGCTCCATTACTTACTGATATCCACTGATCAGTGACGATGGAAGAAAATCAGCTTTGACCCTTTCCAAGTCTTCCTTGAACCAGCGCTCGATTCATCTAAGTTATGGGAATCGACGAAGACCCTCCTCCCTCCACTCAAACTGCTCCCATACATACATAGCTCACCTCTAATCGTCTGAGATGAAATAGAATCGAAGATCCGTGGAATATGGATAGGTCGGCTTTTTTTACCTAAAGTGGCTCGCGCTTATGTGGATAGTTGGCCTTGCCTTGAGACGTTGGTAATTCGACAATCAAACTGAATCGAGAAGTCAAGAACTCCGGCTCCTGCTTCTTCCTTATCCCTCTTTCGACAGCCCTAGATTCTTGGTCATACAAGGCTTTCATGTCGGTTCTGAAGACCGTTAAGAACGCCAACCATAAATAAGTACAACAGACACATGTAAACACGGTTCTCCGAAAAAGAATTATGAATATATTCCTGCGGGAAAATTGGGAAGACTGAAACACAGAAACCCTCGAGTCGCTCTCCATCTTTCGAACGATCGTTATCGACGACTGCCGGCCCCACCGAGAGATCTCTCGTCGATTTCTTCCTTCGAGTATGCGGGGCATTGATTGGCATCTGCTGGAATAGCTTGAAAGTCTCAACGCCCACGAACACTGAGCTGAATATCCAATATATCTGAAGTGAGCTCCGGTCTTTTAGCGGATAGATGAACTGGACTCATCATTTTAGTCGTCATGCTGGAGAACAGGCGACTCGGAACTTTTTCTGGACCGTGGCTAGTGTTTCCTGCCACGCTAGAACTTCGATGGCGGGGAAGAGGTGCATGGTTAGGCGGAGGTTAGAGATTGCATCTCGAATCTGCAAGAAGTTATAATTATAACTTGGAAGGGAGGGAGGAACTTATGCGATATGGGCGTGGGATAAGTAGGGCGATTCATCGTCTGAAGACTCAAAGATAGAGTAGGGATGTAGGACTCTCGAAGATAGAGCAGGAATGTATGCGTCGGAACCTGATGAAGATTGGGTCATAGTAAGGGTACAAATTGTGCGTGCTACCTAGAGGTAGGTGTAGAGTCATGATGATGACTGCCAGTGCATGCCTCTCTCAGTATCTCGTGCCGAGTACAACCCTTACCACAAAGTTCTATAATGCCTGGTGTACTGACTGTTATGGGCGAGAAGCACGTTAGAAACCATCGTCAAGAGCATCAGCGTTAATACGAATGCGTACTGGAGGATTCAGGATATTCAGGGCTCTTCTTGAGCACGAAGTAATAAGATAGATAGACGACGGGTCTGATCACAGGAAACGCGCACCTTCTTTCATGTTCGACACCTCCCGTTCCTCTTTCAACTTACGAATTTTCTGTCTAAGCTCGTGATTATCGTCCTGTAATCCTCGCAATCTCTTGGGCCTGTCGTGACGATTATTCACGGTGTAGATTATTGAAACTTCATTTGGCCGTGGAGGACATCAGCCCAAATCTGCAAGCTTGAGTCGGTCATGTGTGTCACAAGAACCGGACGTCAATGATGGTCATTTTTTGCGCTTGCGCTCTTACTTACCTTCCGGATCAACCACAAAAGGAACAAGAACCTCCGAATTCGTTGTCGGGCTGTATTGGGTGGTATGGGAGAGCTCAGGGAGCGTGAGGATGGTGCGGAGGCTTATCGTGTTTGCGTCTTTTCTGCTTCCAGCTGGGGGTGTGGACTTGCCTAGGGCGAGATCAGGGACAAAGATGATGGCGCAGGCGGTGAAAGTCTCTTCGTTTGACGGAGAGGGCTAAAGAGAAAGTGGAACAAATGCGTAAGTACTGACGTAAACGTCCGACCGGGTGGCCTCAGGGTCCGACCTGTCCGACTCGATCATCAAACTGCCAATCATAACGATCCGGAACACATAACACCCGAACGATGAGGATGGTCAAAGATGGAGCTCTGTTGGAGTTTGGTACGTCCCTGGCCGTAAATGCTCTTAGAGATGGTATCCTGATGGATGGAAGTTATATACTGTTACGAACATAACACTGATGGTGAAGTGGTTATCATGCTTGCCTTCCATTGTATGTAGGGTAACCTTAGCCAATGTAAGCAAGCGGCAGGGGTTCGATTCCCCTTCAGTGTAATTTCGGCCTGTAAAGAATGTGTTTTTCTGGCCTCAGTAAACTTATTTAACTTAGCGGAAGCCCAACGCGGGTATCTAGTATGAATAAGCATCGATATAGACACGTCAGCTCCGAACCGAGTCCTACACAACAGAGCCTGTGATCGCCACTTCCGACACTTGCTCACGTTTCTCACCAACTTTCAAGGTCTTCTGGCTCCTGAACACCCAAATTCAGCCTAACCAAACACATTCCTATGCGTTGTCCCCCCAAAGTCTCCACGAGCGTTTTGAGCTCGTCGACGTCGGAAACATCCGAACCTGCGCCTCGCGTCCTTGGTGCGTGCAGGTAAGTCAATTGCAAGGGAATTATGGAGTATGTATACCAATGAATGTTCTGGAGGAAAAATAGCCGTATATAATTACCATCTAATTGACCACTCTTCACCGCTTTCGGTTCGGTTAACAGACACATAACGCCTGCAGAGGGGGCTTCAGATATCTTCAAATATGCATCTATTGTATCCAAGAGTCTTGTAATGTCTTCTCCAACTTGATTTCCGTCCTTCTCAGCAGTACCACTTGGCAGTACATTTCCACTCCTTCGAAACCCGTTCACCTGTTACTAACTATAAACCCCCACGCAGATATTTCTAGGGGACTACATTACAGGCTTCGATTGTGGAACACGATATCATCTCTTTCATGCTTCCCTATTCTTCCTTAATTTTGTTTAACTGCAGGAGCAACGCTTCTGTCCCGATAGACTTACCTGAAAGAGCAGGTTATATCATACGGAGGAGCAAGGTTCTCTCGAAGCTCGTTGACACTGACAGACTGTCCTCAAACCCTGGAAACGCGACCGATGGTTTCCATACCCGCTGCCGCTCTAGCAAGAGCGATGTTTCCATATCGCCATTGGATTAATCATAATGATTGGTTATGACCATGTCCGCCTGTCTCGAGACTGCTCTATCTCTTTTTGGTATATTATCCTTGGCGTTATGGAATAACCAGTGAGTGTGTTTCTGCTGTCCACATTTGCTCTCTCATATATATTACAGACAGGAAATGGGATGTGGCTGAAAACTGGTTTGGACATGGAATAACCAGTGAGTGTGTTTCTCATATATATTCCAGACAGGATCTTTCGTCACTGACATACAAACCGTTCTCATCCAGTATCATTCTACTGCACACTCCAGTCGCAAAGTTATAGAAATCACGCCAGATACTACTGATAGCTTCTATCCTCGTCTCGTAGGACGTCTCCTGGGACAGGTAATGCCGCCGGGATTGTGCAAAAACGATTATCGCACCCGTCGGCACCGATTCTTCCCTCCTATTTATTACAAACCGTACCTGTGTGACGTTTCGCTGTTTTGAACTAATCATTATATCATCTTCTCCCGTCACTCTTCTTGATTGTATCACCCTGTCAAATGCTTGTTCATTGCATTCTTCCTTTCCACAAATACACCTCGACATACCAATTTCACCTGTTCTTTATTCAGGCATGTATTTCCTAATGAGCCTCTTGAGCTATACAGCGGTCTAATTACACATGGGCTTCGCAATTCAATGGCATTGACATCACGGTTCGCAGTCCCATCGCCTCTCTTTCCGGTCCTGTCAATCTCTGTCGGCCCTGAAAATTTCCAGCTTATAATTAGCATTCTTCAATTCGTATGTGCCGCGAGTCAAAGCAGCAAAGTCAGGGGCAGACGTCGATCTACTACCGAGGTCCCCTCGGCCCCGAGTTCTTTTCATCCATGCCGTATGCGGAGATGGTCCTCTTAATTTTTCGACGGTCGTTTCTTATCATTTCAATGATATTTTCCATCAGCAGGTTTCAGCATGTCTCATGGCTGAGAGACAATCTTTCACAGATATATGCGGCTGCCGAGAATCTTGAAGATGTACCATGCGATACAGAAATCTGACATCGGACCAACCTTTAACATGTGTGGCTGTCGCGTCGCTGCATTTAACCATGGTAACCGCCTGAACGTTCTGCTGATTGACGTGCTCAAGTAAAACCACTGAAGAGTTCGCTGCCGGGCGTAATAGTTGAAGACATCTAGCTTCTTTCATACTTAGTGCATACACCCTGCAGTTGCACGGTATAGGCTTCAAGCTTGAGTCACTTTTGACTAGACGATGAATTGGACAAGAGTTTTCATACGCACAATTGCTTGGAAGGAGCTAGAGAAGCATGAGCTAGAACAACAAAGTCAGACAGCGCTGGCAGATGGATCCCAGGAGTGAGGACATAAGTCGCTACGATTTAGTTCGGGACTGTCCAAGTTTTTCAATGTCAATCGATTTGTGCCTGTTTTTTTTTTTTTTTTTTTCATTTCTGCAGAAGCAAAATAAGTAGCGGGAAAATCTGGAAATCACCGGCAGCTCAACGGCACCTGGGACCGGCCGACTTTCTGATTGCGTTTCTGATCATCATCACGCCAAGATCACGCGCACGACGTACTTAGGCGTAAATTTGGTGCCTACTATTTGGCAGCAGCCTGCGATTGACAGCGGCCGGACATCTGCCAGACGAATCCGCGCATTGTTCCCGAGTCCTGATCTTCATTCACCTCATTGTTAAAATTTCACGCGCTCGGCAAGTTACGGGGTGGATGATCACTGGAGGGTGATTATAGCCTATAGGTCGTCTTCTGAATGACCAAGTATTAGGAAATCCCCGGTCTCATGCCGCTGGAGACAGTTGGTTAGCATTACATTATCTATCTCCTGTCATATATCTTGAACCCTTACTTTTATAAGTTTCTCATACTATGCACGTATCACTCCAAACTGACATAATGAATTGGTGCTATGCGATGATACAATGATGTTACCGATAGTAGTGAATGACATGCCCACATGATCCAACCATCAAACGTATACGTACCCAACGCCTGTGACGACGAGAGATCTTTGTACCTAACATTTGGAAATCGTATCTAATTACATGCCCATTTGGATTTATGCATGAAATGTTTCGCGCGGCGCCGAAATTCCTTCCTTCGCATTCAAATAGGCTGTAGCTCGTCATATCCGCGAGGTTTGGCATTTTCTTCCATCTTCCCTCTACCATGCCGAATATTCAGCTATCGTGAGTTGTGAATATCCAGAGGAGTGATCATGTCTAACCGATTGGCGTCAGGTTCGGGCCCATGTTAATTGGAGTCTTTCTTAACATGATCCTCTATGGGGCAAGTCCATTGCATTACACTAATACAATGTCCATCGAAGTTGACGCCTATCCAGGTCCTGATAGTACAGGTAAGAAATATTGTAGTACTTCATTTTGGCATATATTTTCAAGCTTTCGGGGCAAGACCTACACCTACTATCAGTTGTACAAGAAGTAAACCCCATTGTTGATCTTTCGTACATCTTCTGAAAGCTTTCGATCCTACAGGGATGTCATTTGGATTCGGTGGCTAGTAAGTCTTGATCAATTACATCAATCATCGATGCCGAAGATTCTGATGTCGTGCTAGGTGTATTACTTATTCGCAGTAGAGACAGCGAATACTGCCTTTGATATGTTCACTATGTACGAACCCCTAATTCTTCGCTATGGTGCGTGGCTCCTTGTTGTGCTTCTGGCGAGTAATCATTCTCGTTCAATCAGGGTCTCCGGAAGCAACTACTCGCTTTCCGACACGTCCGTATTTCTTATGCTCAGAGTGCTTACCTGCCTCTCATTTCTTATCTCAGTATTTGCGAGCGGTATGCTGCTCAATGTCTCAACCACTCAATGTCTCAACCATTGTTTCGTTAATTTTTCTGTGGATCATGTACAGAACCCATCGTCATTGTAAGCTCCACAACTCATTCACATTCCTACTTAACGCCGGAAATATTGTAGGTAGCTATATCCACTCCTATCCAGCTATTTTTTGCCTGGCGGATCATGAAACTCACAAAGTCGATCTGGATTCCCCTTCTCGTTTCGTTGCTCGCCATCGTTTCCTTTGGTAGGCGGGATATATGGTATCTTACGCCGCACCTCCGCTCACCTCTGAGACAGCCGGTGGATGCTGGACCGGAACTATGGTTGCCATCCTAAAGCTCTTCGAGAAGAAACCTCAACTCCATGATCCTGCCCTTCTGTGGTTCTTATCCGCCTGCGTTGCTGATATCTTGATCACCGCCTCTCTGGTCTACAGCCTTGTATGTACTTGCTCATATATCGTAGTCGACAACTGATCATCCTTTCCTATAGTCTAAGCGAAGGACCGGGTATGTTGCGACCGACGATGCGATTTCCAAAATAATCAGGAGCATGTATCTCTCTTCTATAGATTGAGGCTCCAGGCTGACAGCGTCCTCCAGTGACTGTTCAAACTGGCATGTTAACGTGAGGTTATGCAGTATACACACGTATCATGTACTGAATGTGCCGCATAGCGCCTTCTTTGCCCTTGGTGATGTACTATTCTTCATGAGTGCGCCTACTATCACGTCTTCGCTGTTTTTATTCTCATTGTCAATGTCTCCAGCACTTCCTGTGCGCATGTTGCTCCTGATTGCCATATTCACATCCTGACTCAAAATTCCTTTCGCAGCACACCGCTGTGTAAGTTATTTTTCACACTTCATACTATCGTCCTGACATGACGAAATTCAGGAACTTTCTCTGGGATCTTGCTCTTTCGAAGCTCTATACGAACTGCCTCCTATCAACTCTCAACGCCAGAGCTTCATTAAATGACAAGGCCACAGGTTCATCACATGCAGCCAGGATGTCTTCTGGAAATGCACGACGGCAAGTATGTGGAATTATGTATCCCGCTCGAGACTCCATGACTAACACTGTCCTTCAAGATTGGCACCTTTGATAGTCCAGTATGTCGGCACTTTTCTCTCAAATCTACCAGACTGATTTCTTCTTAGAATGATGATTTAGTCTCTCCGACATATGAGCTTAACACTCCAAAGTCCTATGGCCCTACATCCTCATACAGCCAGGACGTTGAATACGGAATCACAGTGACAAAGGTAACTTTCATGATACTGTCTCCCATCCTTTTCTCATATCCGGTTCGAAGGTTGTGGAGCGCATAGAAGATGCGCAGCCAGTACACCCCTACAGTACACAATGAGCATACACATGCACGTTAGACCGTAACCAGAAGTCCCGACAAGTATTTATTGTTATTCGTATACAGCTTATGCTACTCCATGAAGGGCATTAACTCAGGTAATCCGGCAGTTGAAATCGTACCCTGCTATACTGAATAGTTATCCTTCGTGCCGGGACACCGTCTCCCCTGTTTTGACTGAACTACGGCTTTGATGAGTGCGATATGTTTTGGTTGTTTTGGTTTCCGCGATTGAAGACTGCTTTTGTTCTATATCTCCGGGCCGATCAGGGGATTGGCGGCAAACGGCACAGCTTTTTCCCGTCGGTTTCCGTTCCCATCAATCCTAACTTGATCCTAACAGATCCTAACATAAAACGAATTTCGACCCGGCTTCCGTAGCAAAGCGCTCATATACTTGTGGTTCGTTAGCTTGACTTCATACGCAGCAAGTGAAACCTTTGACTAACCATTCAATGATGCCTGGTACCTGTTGTCATACGAAGAAGGCCATCACATGGGGTTCTACATGCTCCATACGTTAATCGGTGATCCCGGATGCAAATAGCTTACAGATGGGCCATGAGAAGGACGAAATATATAATCACATATGCCCACAAACTTACCGCATAACAGCGCTGGTGCAATGGTGATATCTTGCCTGTGACCACGAGTGTCCACACCCATCTTTCTTCTTGAGCCTCGATTCGCCACGTTATTCTCTCCATTACTGGGCTCTTGAAGGAGGGGGAAGACTTCTCTCTGGTCAGGGAAAAATGGCCGCCGTTCAACTGCTGTGAGTACATCTCCGACGTTTAGCTGGGCGCACCTAAATCTTCGTAGTTTTGGGCCCATGCTTGTTGGCGAGTACCTTCTCTCAACGACGATGACAGTCCATTTTGAATGAGTGTCACCCCAGGGGCTTTTATGAATGCCATCCTCTATGGTGTGAGTACGCGGAAAGCTCTCGGGCCGAAGTGCATTCTGATCACCAAACAGGTCCTACTGGTTCAAGTACGTAGCCGATTATCACAAATCCACTTCTCGCCGATGGTTATTCTAGTCACTTATCTATTTTCGAGCTTATGAGAAGTGCGTATTGACTCCCTCGCATGTCCAAACCACTAATAATCCTCCAGAGATTCTCTACCAATGCGTTTATTCGTAGGCAAACAAGTGATGTCTCGGGAAATTGCCTGCTTAACCGAGAGAAGGTCCTCTTTCTATTCTTGGCAGAAACGCTTAACACTGGGTTCGATTTGGCAATCGTCTATGATCCGTTAGTCAATAAATATGGCGAGTCGAGTTCTATTTTGTCATCCAGTGCTCCTCACCCATTATGTGTAGGAACGACGGAGGCGACAACGTTCTTTCCACTTTGTGAGTGTTCTGTGGGACATATGGAAATAAGTCTGACTTTCTACTCAGTTTTACCTACCGGCAAGTCTCTGTTCCTGAACACCCACGAGCCGGCATTTATGAGTTCTCAGATCCATTACTTACCGTCATTATCTCGACACCCATCCAAATATTCATCGCCTACCGAATTAACATCATCAGCAGGCAGACATGGTTAGCTGCCGCGATTTGTACTCTTGCACTTGCATCCTTAGGTGAGCCTGAAGAGTTTTCTCGGCAGCATGCTACGCCAACCATAAACTTGACAATCAGGCGGCGGTGTCTGGTTGACAGTGACGGTCATTCACATACGGCGCTACTCCAGGAAACCTGAGCTCCACTGGCCCGCCATGCTATGGTTGTTGTCATCAGCAATTGTGGACATAACAATCACGATTTCATTATCAGTGAATCTGGTACGTCTCTTTTGTTGATCTTGACGAGATAGTACATTTTAATATGATGGTTCTCTTGCTTCTCACTTCGCTATTTAGGCGCGGCGCAAAACAGGATTTTCCACGACTGATGACGCCATTAACAGGGTCGGTGTTTTGACAGCTGAACTAAAGACAACTCGGAGTCTAATACTTGAAATCATTGTAGATCATCCGATGGACTATCCAGACGGGATTGGTTACAGCTGTCTTTGCGACCCTTGATGTAATATGCTTCCTTGTACTCCCAGTACGTCATTCCTTCTCATTTACCATTGGAATCTCGATCTTTACTGCTTATACGAAAGCACACCACCATGTAAGTCGGTCACTACATGGTGAACATCTCCTTTGAAAATGAACGCCCGATAGCAATTTCGTTTGGGACTTTGCCTTATCAAAGCTGTATAGCAATGTTTTACTGTCTACCCTTAATGCGCGCTCGTCATGGAGGAGGATTGCGGACGGAACTCGACACAACGTATTATTCGGAGATGAACCAGTAACGCAAGTATGATCACCATACTGAAGCATAGTTGATTCTATCTTGACACTTTGACACAAAAGTCTCCGTACTCTACTACTACAAGCTTCCACCGACAACAAGTGGTATGTATTTCTTTTTCCGAACCATTGTTCCCCTGACGCTTGTTGCTCAGGATGGGGCGTATGAACTTGACACAGCCACCCCTCATGGCTCCTCGAGCAGGCGGAGCTCGGTGTTAGTTTCCATCACAAAGGAAGGCTCAAGTATTGTCAACCTAGGGGCTGGAGCCCATGTCCCTCCTGTATAATGTTACGTATACTGACAACGCTACAATAAAACGTATATTTCTACACACCTACACCTTGCTTTCGTTGACCCATGTATCTATGTAGTACCCTGATGAGCAACATAGCCGTGTACATACCTCTGACGGAATACCCGGCCCAGCTTCGGCAAATTATAAATACATATATCTCAGTCAAGTTATGGCCCTGATTTTACCAGAAAGAGAGATGAACACCATAGAGACGTGAACTGAATACTCTGTCATTTTTTTCTTTTGTGTCTGATGGGACGTCAATCAACCAACGTTAACCTTCGCGGGCGGCAAGATCTTTTGCCATCATTACACTCTCGTCTACTTATCATTAGACTGTTCTCTTTCTGCTCGGGCTGGCTCTTCCTGCCTGTTGCATAACGATGACTTCAGGAGAGGTTCCTTACACTACCTCTAAGTGTTGAGACCGATGAAGTCGCACGGTTGTGGTTATGCTCTATTCGTTATCGTTCTTGGTGAGTTATTGCCTTGTGTTGCTCATGAGTACTATTCGAACTCATTATTCCATCTAGGACCCAACCAATCCCGCCAATGCACACGTCGCTGGCTTGCAAGAAGACCTGAAGATGTCAAACAAACAGTACCGTATCGCGTTGGCTGCCACTTACGTTCCTTACATCCTGACCGAGCTTCCTTCGAACCTCGTCTTGAAGGTGTGTGTGCTCCGTTTCCAACAGTGACCTTGTCTGGGCCAATCTAGGCCGTTGGACCGAATCTCATGCTCTCTACGATGCTCATGCTTTAGGGAGTCATCGCCACTTTGCAAGGTTCATTTTTTGCTGTCATTCACAAAAACTTGCGCTTATACATCGTTCTAAGTGTTCTCAGAAACTCCCGCGGGATTTACAGTGTTGGCTTGCCGTTTCTTCCAGCAAGTCATTTCGCACTCACGATTTGTGAGCCTTCCTTAAAGCGAGACTTGAGCAGTGTTCTCCCTGATTTTGTTCTTTACCTCTCGTTCTGGTACTCCCATTCTCAGCTCCAATCGAGGTTAGTTGTCGCTGTATTCTTCGCAATCCTCTAAGGCGATCGCCCAGGATTTCAGCCTTCTTCTCCACCGCCTCACTCTCCACCGCCTTCTCAGGCATCCTTGTATACGTATCGACTGTCAAGATTTGGTCTTCCTTCTCGAAGGACTATTCACCGTCGTATTTTGCCTCTCTCTTGCTTGCCCACCTATACTCACTTCCTCAACGAGCAGGAGAAAACCTATGTCATTGCTCGACTCTGCGAGACCGGCGGAACAAGGAGGCCGACAGCTTTAGCTGGCATGAAGTTAGGTAGGCATTCACTCTTCCCCGAGGGTGGTTCCTCCGCTTTATGTTTTTCCTTCATGGTGTTCTCGTGTATGGGGTCACCTAGTACGCCATCACCACTGACGCATTCGTTATAATGTGACCATGTGTTCTATAGCTTTGCTCCTTCCATCGTTACCGGTCTTGCATCAGTCAGTCCCAATGCCCTTATTAAACTCTACAGGGTTTCGCTCTTCACCATTGCATTCGTCGGTCAGTAATTCCCTCCCAGTGTAATTTTTCGTTCCTCATTCTCATTCACTAACTTTCCCAAAAGCCACAATTGTTGCCTTTTACACTTTTAATCGCCGTTGATTGGGGGCCGTAGAAGTTCATTGGTAACGTTGTAGCACCTCATATATGGATTTGATGTTCTGGACGTGCGACGAACACCTCACGTCTTCAACGGCAAGATCCTCCAGCGCATTTTCCGAGCACTAGGGTTCAGCCAACCAATTCATGTCAGTCTCATACCACGACTGCCGTCCACCTTCTCATCAGCGTGTATCTCACTGGAACTGGGTGGGAAAGTGCGTCTCCGGGATGTCCGCAACTCGTGCACTTACCTACTTTCCCTTGTATCGTCTCCGCATGCAAGAACTGGGGGGTGAACACGGAGTCCGCAACTCGTGCACTTACCTACTTTCCCTTGTATCGTCTCCGCATGCAAGAACTGGGGGGTGAACACAAGGAACGAGAGGATAAACGAGGCTTTGATAGGTTGGAAAGGGAACCCTCCTCTCAGTCGTTTGAAATCTTTTGAAATGGATAATGCACAAGAAAGTTCATCAGGATGTCAACGTTCTCTTCTTTGGACGGGATCCCTCGCGTAGATTTTTTTATGTAAGACTTTTCCTTTCTGGATACTCTTCTATCTCATTTTGCTCCTTGTTTTGCTGGATAGACATTTCGCCTCGTAGTACTGATCTCGAGTGTCATGTACACATTGACACAATGATTGAAATGACTTAACTGGGTTTCGACGCTTCCTTCCCTCATCGGTTCTAGGTCTTCCTCGAACAAATGCCCCATGGTTTCTGTTGTCTCTTTTAACAGCCAGTTAATCTTCTGGGGGCTGCTGGTGTACGGATGCGGATATTGCGGAGACTTTGACGTAAACCAGGGTATCTCAATTGCAATGGTAGACAGGACAGGACCTGAGTATTTTGATTTCTGGCTTCAGAACCCGGGTACATGTCTCCAATCTTTGATACCATACTAATGTATCACTGCAGAAGTACTCCTAATATAATCTGAAGTGGACCTTTCATTGTACTTACGTTGGCTTTCCAGCAGTGCATACTCAATATCTCCGACGTACATCCATCTCTTGGATTCTTTCTTTTGGAAAATCTACCAAGCTTTGGCAGCGTCATTCTGAGTACTGGTCTATACCATGTTGAATTTACCTCGCGAAGAACTCAATTCAACAGGAATATTGGTTCCGTATGCTAACGTCATTATCTTTTTATGTGAGTATCTTTGAATAGTTGACATACGCAGTCATTCATTATGCTCTTGGGCACAAAGACGAATCTTTTGGATGACAGGCATCATAGTTTTGTTGGGCTTGACCGCCTCAGCTGTCTTTGTTGCGGGGACCATGGTGAACATCATCTTTCAAATAGAAGCTTCTACAAGGAACTCAGTTGCGCTCGAGCCAACGGAAGTTCTGGATGATCTAGCCTTGTGGGTCCCTCTGATACTTGCATGTTTCTCCTGTCTATGATCATTGATCTGGCTGTATTTCTAACCTAATGAGTATGTTCAAGCCAGTCATCAATGATACGTTTATCATATGGCGTGCGTCGACAATCTTTGGAAGACGTCGTTGGGCAACACCTATTTCAATCATATTATGTACTGCTTCAGTCGGTATGTCTGCATTATTATTTGAGAGGTGGTCATAGAAACATTCATCTTATTAGGAAATTTGGTTGTCTTTGGCATTATGTAGGCAATGGCTAAAAATGGACCTGCGCCGATCTTTCCAGCTTTCCTGCAATGGCTCTTATACTATCACTGGTGAAAAATATTCTTACTAATCCTACATTGGCTGGATCCTTGATACACCATAGCACTCTCATGATGATCAAATGACGGACACTTACGGTGGATATTTGAAATTTCTATGAAAAGGTTTTGAGAGTCGACATCAACAACACTATACAGTGTGGCGTGTGCTTCTGATTCTTGTAGAAGCAGGAGGCATATACAATCTGTTGTTGGTGAACGAATTGAGATAATGACATATGATTGAAAGCATGATGCTCAACTACTTGCAACGTCGTTCTGGTCATTCTGGTCGTTCACGACAACGTAACCTTCCCTTGGATCAATATTCCTGCGGTCGATGTCTTGTCACAACTGCGCCATTTTGTGCCACAGTACCTTACATTGAACTCTCTAGTGACATGGGAGACCCTCGGAGTGGGAACGGGGGAGCTGGAACGGATAAATTTCGTCTCATTTCGATGAGTGGTTTCAATCTAAGGGCATGCATAAGTGATGATACATCTCATCCGAGTAATAAATACATCCGAATGGGACAACTCGGTTTGAGATTCTACCATTTGTTCCATTAGTGGTGAATTGTTCCCTGTGAGTCTGAATCCATCCCTCTATCGCTCTCCCATCTTTCCGTTACCTTCGTCATGGCGACATTGACGTTGTTCGATGGAACCTGACAAGAGGATTAAGGAGTAATTTAAATGCAGGATGACCACAAGCTTACTGTAGACTCGAATTGGAAGTTGGAGTCACCGACGAAGTTAACGTTGTTGGTGATATTACGGAGCGTGGTGCGCGCGTTAAGCCTATTGACGGGATCAGCAATGTGGCAATCTTTTACACGAGATACATACGAGGCCATCAATGAATTGGAGAATACTATTGAGATTGTCAGACCGGAGTAAATCAGGCAGGAATATTCAAGATGTACGCCGGCATATCACAAATATCACTGCCACCCAGGTGAAATCATCCAGTACAATGAACTGAGAGTGTTCTAAGAAGACCACTAACAATCAAATTGTAGCCACTTACGGTTATCAGCATGGTTGTTGTGGCAAGACTAGCGGATGGTCTTCAGGAAAATATCGACAGGGTGATAACAGTACATGCCTCGTCAACAGTCCCGTTTCTTCAGTTGCGTAGAACATTATCACTGTGTCTAAGTGATATCATAGGAGGTACCTACGGATTGTCCATGCGATGAGTTGATCCACCACTCGCTTCGTACTACAGAGGACACATCAAAATCACAGTTTGAAAGATATAGCAGCATCATGGGAAATCACATACCTGCTGAGCGCAGTCTGGCGTCGACGCCACAAATAATAACACAGAGAGGCTGCGATTAATACATCGACTGCTGCCGAGATAGCGAGCGAGGTCACCAACAGCCACATCCACTGTTCTCTAAAGCCTAAGACTGTGCGCGTTTTGCATGCTGCACCAACTATAGCCATGACGCTGACAAAGCGTAGGAAGCTCAAAACCCAACAAATGCATGGTATGAGCCATTTTGAGGATAAAATGCGGATACGGTTTGCAAAGAACGCCTTTCAATGTTGGGTGTGAGTCCTTCATAGTATCGGTTGCTCTGAGATGGAAACAATACCTGAACACCTGGACCGATGATTCCTGATAAGCCCACAGCTCCGATGAGCGTTGAAGGGAAAACAAAAATGAAATCTTGCTCTCCATAATGGATAACTGAATTCTGTGGTGCGTAGAATTAAAGAAAATGATGATGTGGGGAGCATTAATTGGCCTCACGAAGTATAAAGAATGTGCCGTCAACATCGTATGAGACAACTCCGTGAGCCTGACGTTATAGATATTACTCATGTACTTTCGATGGCTTTCTGTTGTTCTCACCATAGAGCTCCAACCTTCAAATCATCATTTAAAATTGTTATAGAGAAATAAGGAAGCACTCACATAAAGTTTCAAATACCAGGGGTCTTTGGGGAACTTTCTAAATCCTTACTAAGGTCAAGGTGCAGGAACACAGAAGAAAAATGGCTCACTTATAGTATGTGAATGTCTGGACGGTGACGAGTCCAAACAAGAACATTGAGATCAAAACGCCGATTTCGTACACGCCCAACGTCGGAGTCAAATTGATGGGTGTAGAGGCCATAGTGTAACGATCTCTGGTCACAACTCCTCGGTTAGGGGCCTGGCTTGTCCATGAAGACCTATATATCAGTCATACTCGGTGTTTAGAATGGTTAGGCCGAAGACCCCATTTGTCTCTTCTTCGGTAGCGTCTGATGTTCCAATAACGCTCGAGTCTTTCGAATTTTTTAGTACGGACATTGATATCAGCTGGATCCTTGATCTTCCTGACAGTTTCGTTTCGCTAGCTTTGTTCGATATTCACTACGTAGTGTGGCCTAGTTACCGAATCAGAACTTGCCGCAATGATTGATACGGTAATCCGTCCGTTTCACCCAAGACGATGGTGCAAAAGCAGAAAGGCGTGAACGTATGCCAGTAAGGATCCCTTATGGTCGGTCACGGTCAGTGAAGGGATTGACATGTCGAGAGGTTCTCTTTTCTACCACATTGACTCGCTATCACTTTTAGACGACTGAGATTCAGATCGACTGGGTACGTCGCCCTTCAAGCTCCAGGTTCGTCGAAGTCTGCTTAACAAATATCCGTGGAGATCGTAGAAGTCTATAAGGACCAGATCAAGAGAACCCTGCTGTCGCTCAAAGTTATGAAGATACTTTCCCTCAGTATCTCCGTCTTCCACGGCCTCGGTCTAAAGTGGGTTATGCTGGGATCAAGTGACACGCACTAAGATAAAAGACAAGGACGGGTGACAGGATCAGAACAGGGTCATAGATGTCTAATGAAAACTGTCTCGCACTATATCGAAGCCGTATATAGCTGCCCCTATGATTGAATTCGGGAAAAAATCAAGATCACATCAGGTGCTGCGTTGCGACATAATTTATGGTCACCCCCATGCAACCAGACATCAATAGTTCGACACTGCAATAGAATAAACGCAGAGCCGCGATATCGGCGATGAAGAATCAGTCGAGCGCGAGGTTGGATTGCCAGGTTCACGGTGTCAAAGATATGTCCCATCATCAATGAGGTTATGTGCCGGATCAACCCGCATCTGGCCAGATGTCTTGAGGGCGTTTGGGCGCTGTATTACATCATATTCGTGGGATGTAACAATCACCACCAATTGTAGGGCTGCCAGCGTTCGAGACTTGATCATCCGCCCGAGCTCAGAAGCTTTATGCAGTATCGGGAACGTCGAATGACGAGCTTTGCGTGTACAAATTCGGTAGAGATAGAAAAGTGAGTATAGCGAAGAAGTTTTTTCTTCCCAGCTCCGAGTGAAACTGGGTTCGAATCAAACGATCCTTAGCAAATGCGCACATCAACGATTTCTCATCACTGATGCAAGGCTCTTCGCCCCGGTTCCATCCTGATCGTTGGATGGCCCGCAGCATACCATTCTTATATAGATTTTCTCGGCTTGCAATACAAACGCCGCTCTGCCCATGCAGCCCCAGTACTTGATCGTTGAGCCAGCTTTCGATTGTCCGTTTCGCATCGAAGTTCTACGTTTCGTTCCACCACAATCCCACGACGATGGCTTGACCTTGCTATTCTTGCACGCAACGAACTTAAACAAGGAGTCTTTAATACCTCTCATCAAAGAGCTTCTGGCCACGATTTCACCAGTAAAAATTAAAGATGTCTGGGTTATGGGTGAGATACTACGCGTTACGCCCAATTATCAACTAATTCATCCCCAGATAACCCAAATCATGGTCGAAGTGCTTCCTTAAATCGTGCGCTATTGGGAACCGACGAGTACCGCGAAAAGTGTGAGCTTCTTCAAAAAGCTTTCAAAATTGTATCATGTGTGAAGTCGTCTGACCAGGGGCTCCAATGGATAACACAAGAGCCGCACATGCGCTTTTGTCAACGACGAGTCATGGAGTCGACTTTAGCCGTCGGAAAGTTGTCGTTATATCCCAGTCTGGAGGATCAAATGCAGTGTAAGTTTCGAGACCAAGATAGGACAGCAAATTCAATGATCCAATGATAGGGTTCTGTTGCAGAAGAAGCACCCAGAAATCATCTTTCGAGGTCACATTATGCTCGATCCCGCTGTACTTCCTCCTGGTCGACCGTCATCCGCCAGACTTGCTGCCCATTTCAGGAGAATGGCTAAACTCAAAGGCGATAAGTGGGCTAATATCAACGAAGCTCGTCAGGAACTTTTGAATAAAGGAGGCTTCCGCTACTTTGCTCCCGAAGTCTTCGAATTCTTCCTTGTAAGATTCCATTTCAATCGTTCTTTTCATCTTATGCTGAACGCTTATAAGAAATATGCTCTGCGTCCTGCTGACACTCCAGGCGCTGTTACTCTAGCTTCCACCCGAGCACATGATATCGTAAGCCTCTCGTTCCCCGAGGTTGAAAGTTGTGAATCTTTCGCTTCAGGCATTTCATTCCTCAGACCAAGTATTGGATCCCTCTGGTGAAGCACTGCTCGCGCTATGCAAAGAAGACAAGGTTCCGATCCATCTCGTGATTTGTCCGAAAGACGAGTTGAGGTAAGACTTAGATTCTGTGGTGAATGTTGATCTTCAGAAGATCATGTCTTATTCCAGAGGGTTGTCGGATGAAGCAAAGGTTTGGCAAACAGATGTAATTGGGAAGACAAGCAACGGCAGCGTGCAGCAAATCGAAAAAGGAGGTCATTTGGTAAGCTAGCTCTTCGATCATTTGTTCAAATTTCACTGAACTTCCTTATTCAGTTTCCACAAGTCGAACCAATCCTCGCGGCACATCATGTTCGAACTGCGCTGTTGAAGATCTGGGACAGCGGGGCTCGCTTATGATCAAATAATAGCTCATGCCATATGTATTTCAGTAAAAGTCTTCATTGACATTATCTACTGACAAATGTCTGACATTAATCAGATTTCAGATGGGAAGAAAAGTCCTCTGTGGAGTACATATTAACTGCTGAGCAACTACACTTGTCTCGAGGTTACCAGTTATCATGGTCGCAATAAACGAGAGGATGAGAGATGATGGTGTTATCATCTTCCTGACTTTAGCCAACTCTCAGTTTTTATCAACCCCATGACTTATGAGTGTCCCCAGATCGGTCTTGTCTCGTTTCATACTCACATGGGGAATATGCTATATCGGATGACCGTGATATCTCGGCATTACAAAAAAATCATCAACAGTTTACTCGATGTTTTTGGCACTCCTCCTCATGCACGCGCACATCGGACTCTCGACTGTTGACAGATCAAGCCTGCCAAATGGAAAGTCATGTCAATCTGTTGATTGGCATATTCTACGTCTTCCTGATGTGCTATGCGAGGAGCACGGCTTCGCGACCACTTGTCTTTCAACCAAACTCATGTGATATTGATGGAGGGGTGAAATTCAGATGGCCGAAGTGTAAAAAAAAGCCCACCTGCCACTAACATCACAATATCTCACCAGGTTGACCCGAGGCCACAAATTGGAGAATACCGTAGTCATGCTGAGAGGCATTCGATGGAACAGTGTCAAAGGTTCGATCAAGTTCTTTCCGTCGATACGGAGGGTATCACACCGATCTAGTGAGCGGTGTGCCGTGGTAGTCATAGCCGTGATTTGTGAAGCCCCAGGTGAATTGATCGTTAGGATTGGAGTACGTTAACATCCGCTTGGAACTGGAGATTGGGTATAGATGTTTATGCATATGTAAAAATAGTGGAAGGATTCCTATGCAAAAACGTTGGTAGCGGCTAGTGGAACTGGTGGATAACAGATAGCGATAATGAATTGGAAGGTAAAAAAAAAAAAAACCTTGGAAAAACTGATGCAAGTCACGAGCCGCAGCATGCCGTCCTCGCCCTCTCCTCCGTTCTCTGCAACAGGTCAAGCTGCACTGTATCTCCCACACTCGGTTCTCGGATATGTGTGTGCCGTGCCTTCAAGCGCTCTTCGTATTCCCACCGCCTCACTACTCGTCGTGCAATATATTCGAACACCTCCGGGACACCTGCACCCGTCTTGGCCGATGTAAAGAAGACTTTCGGGCCCCGATCGGGTGGAGGCGGGAATACTATGAAGGCGTCGTCGTCTTGAGGTGAAGTGTCGGTAGTAGGAGAAGGGATAGTCCCTCTGAATTCGCGGGCGAAGAGGCTGGGGGTGATGGTGGCAATACTGCCGGAGCTCATACTGAGTGTTGAGTTGGAGAACGTGGATATTGGTCGATCACGGACGCTTGCGTTCGGGCTTCGAGACAACGCCATAGAGGAGGGGGAGAGGGAGGGTGATGACCAAGGTTCTGGAGAGCTACGCGCAGATTGATAAACGTCGAAGAGGGAGGAAGACGGAGTGTGGTAGATAGTGAGCGTCGTGTGAGTCGTAGTCATCGTGCCACTGTAGAAATGTGATGCTGATTGAGAGCGTGACTTGGAGAGGTGATGGGCAGGAGAACGAGAGGCGGAATGATGCCGAAAATCGCTCGAATTAGAGTTGAGAGCGATTGCGATGGAGTCAGACCGGGGTGGATGGAGTTGACGAGGTGTTGTGGGAAATTCGACAGTCTCTGAGGGTTGTATGGTGCCATGCGATGGAGATAGAGGTGATAGCGCGGATTCTTCAAGAGGAATAGTGTTATCGTCACGTTCTGGTGGTACCGAAGGCGAACTTGCCGGTGGAACCAGCTCCATCAAAAGTGTCATAGCCTCACCCTCCGTGACGCGTTCTTCGCCTCCAGTCACGTCTATCTTGTTTCCTACGACAACGCAGCAAAAGTCTTGAATGTCCTCATCTGCTAATGGAGCCTGTTCGCGAAACTCCGCCCACCACTTGGTCAACGCTGCCATCGTCGCAGGTGCGTTGACATCGAACATGAGCAATACGGCATCAGCACCTCGGAAGAACGCTTTCGAGAGGCTCGAGAATCGCTCTTGATCCGCTGTGTCCTGTTGCAAAAGAGTAAAACCGGTAAACGAAGTTCAGGGCAAGACTTCTGTGACGCACCCAAATCTGGAGTAGTATCCTATCTGCTGGATTTCTGGGATGCGGAATGGTCTTGACAATAAAATCCGCCCCAATAGTGGCCCTATAACCGCTAGAGAACTGGCCAGAAATATACTGTGGGTATTGAATGCCAGGATTGAACAGACTCTTCACGGAAGATGAATGGTGACTCACTTGGCTTCGCAGACTGGTCTTACCGACGCCAGACGCGCCGATGATTACGAGCTTCACTGTGGGCATCGTGCTGGCCGTCGTCGTCGCTCTCCACCAACATGAATGAGCCCACAGTCTAGTAACGTACGGTTGCGATCACAATCCAGATCACGTCAGGATGATTTTTGAACCAGGGAGAAGGCTAAACACAGCCAAAGAGCCGAGACAAGCCGAAAGCCGAGCCATGTGCTGATCCGGACATCAGTCTTTTTGATCTCGAGTCTACTCGAGCCAACTACATAAGTCATGGCGGTCGCTAAAATCTCGCTCCAGGATAAATGTAGTCTTGAGTCAATATTCGAGCTATCGGCTTGCTTCAACGTTTTTGCGAAATTCTTAGTTGGTCCGGGGTCCGGGAGCCTGGCCTTATCGCTCTCATGCTTGCTTCTTCATACGTCAGTTCAAACTCTAAGCATTACCTTCCTCACCGTTATAGTACTTAATCCGATGCGGTGTTCTTGTAACAGCGAGAAGTATTCGTCGTATATGGTGTTCCTTCAGCAATAATGGGGTACCCACTCCACTGGAGCTTGAGGAAAAGATCGTTAGGGTGGACCCTAGAAAGGTTTTTCCACTTGAAGAATGGATCGTCCTGAGTCGTGGCGACAAGAAAAAGCGGAAGATCTATTGCAAATATAGACGAGGAAACTCCGGACCGGGTTCGAGGAGGAGCGGTTGAAGAGTCCAGGACAACGGAGAGAATTGTAGTGGCGTTATTTGCACCTACACCTCTATATAATTCTCTTTGGTGTCCTCCTCTTATATCTCAAGACAGCCTTCTTTCTTGGTCACCTCCGCTTCATACTCTACATCCTCGAATCAGGTCTCTCGATCCCTCTCCTGCCCACACAGCACTCTTTCTCTCCGTCCGGCTCCCACTTTGAGCATCAAAGCTTCAATAACCACTTCAAGAACTTTCGTATACGATCTCATGTCTATGTCACATGGAAAAATTCAAGACTGTACTACCTATCAATTTAAGTATGGGTGCCATGGGATCACCCCGTCTCTCGTTTACCTTTATCAAGCAGGGTTCCTGACGGGATGGCATTATTCTAATATCCTCGAGATGGAGAGTGCGATGCCGGAGCAGTTTTACCAGTATTCCATATGTGTTTCAGGTACTCCCTTTTCGTTTACCCTTGTCGCGCGTCGAAGATAGTCTGACGTAGGCCATAGCACACATCCGAACAACGTGAACAACAAGGTGCTCCTCCAGCGACGACGAACGAATCCGAATACTCAATAGGAGATGGAGGATGGGTATCCTCAATTTTCTTTGTGCGTGAACACGCGAGTACGTCCTGACAATCCGTTTTCTCGTTCGAATTTCAATCTGCTCAAGGAACAGATCGTGATGGCTGGTTACCCTCACATCGTCAGTGAGCTTTACCCATCCCATTTGACTAGAAAAGACACGGTAACCCTTCCCCGCATCGGATTGTCTACTGCCTTGTTGATTTATCCCAACACGAGGTAGGAATACATTCACATTTGCTCATTTTACGAAGCTGTAGGTGGAGGCGTAACAGGGTACGATCGTCGATGAACGACACACGTCAACGCTGACTTTAAAAACTCCCACATGAAAGGGAAACTCGACCATCAGAACACAAACCAGGTCAGGAAGATACGGTGGGAGAGTTGCACACCTACATGGTAACATGTCCAAATTAATGAGGTCAAGAGGAACCTGTCCGAACACGATGTCGAGGCAGTAATCGAAGGAATCTAGAGAGAAAGATGGAAAGGATACAAATACATGAGAGAATTCGCGAAATATGGTATTAAAAGATAGCATATACGCACCGAAAAGTCCTTTAAGCTGACTATGCGCCCTCATTGATCAATGTTCTACCCGTGCACATCTTCTCAGTTATAATTACGGGAAAAATGATGGAGGATATACATGATTCTCAGATTCTCAAGTGACAAAAGGCTAGGAAAATGTGTAAGCAGTAGAACTTGCTGGGATAGACTCGTTCTAACAAGACTATCAAGAAGAAATAATACACTGAGGAAAACAGATTTATGTTGAAAGAACGCAGAAACGGGCCGTGTATCGATGGCGACGGCAGCGGCTCTGGAGATGGTGATAGAAAGAGTAAGAGAGCGAATCATTTCACGCGACGCGTGGAGTGGTGACATGAGTCAGTGCCGATCGGCGTCGGCCTAAAAACTCAGAGAACCAAAACAAAAAATCGATTCGAACCTGGATGTTCTGTCAGGGGCTGCCGAGCTGCCCAGACCTTGTCAGAAAATTTTCACGTATCCCCAGATCCAGTTCTCACTGGGTCTGAATTCTTGACTCTTTCAACGACGTTTTAGCCAGCATTTTCAGCAAAAGACGCCCACAGTCCCTCCGGAGTTCGAATCCCCTCTCTTCTACGACTACTCAGGACAGTGACAATCAACCGCGTACAATGACACAGGAGGACTATTTCCAGGTATCAACGAATCGTATCTGTTTCCTCTGCTTAATCTCTATCGACAGCTGCTGTATTATACAAGTGCCGCAGACACATTCATGATCTCTGAACGAATTTTATCCCCGGATTCAGCCTCACGCGCTGAGATGTTCTCACATATACTTAGATCTTGAATATAATACAGTGCGTCAAACTATTTACGGGCCCCGGGTATCGAAGCTGCTATAGCTAAGTACTCTCGACTAGTCGCTCCAGCTCAAACTTGAAGCCTCTGTTTTAACGTTCATCCTCCATTCCCAATTCCTTCATTAGTTCTTTCATTAGTCAAACGAACCCATCATTTATTATTTTCTTACTGCCCTCGACAGATAAGTATGGCGCAACTTTCGAACTGCAGTTTGGGACGGATTGAACAATCAACATTAGCAACTACATCTTTGAGCGGGCTTTTCTTTTTGAATCTCAATTCCGAACATTCAAACTCGATCGAAGGCTTGGAGAGTATGATAGGCCCGGGTGTTTCGTTAACATTGACTACTGCTCTGAATCACGATCGACGGTATACCGTTATGACCCTACTGCCGCCTTCCTGAACCGGGCCGTTCGTCTCCGATCCGGCAACATTGACATGAACAAGATACTAGTCCTCCGAATCCTCTCTACCACCCCCATCTTCGCGTTCCCAACTGTCAATGGTCTCCCTCAATGGACATTACCCCTTGGTTTTCCGAAACCCAATTTTGACTTGCCGAGCTCTCCGTACAGTACCGCCCCCGCCTTACTCAGCTGCTCATCCCCTCGACCTTACGTGTCTGTTTTGGCACAGTCCCTCTCGCGCGTAGGCAGAAACGACTACTTTGGAAATGTTGGGGCGACAAGCTCATATGGGTCATGACTCGGTTCTCAAACAACCAGATCAATGAGATTGCACCGAGGACCGAAAATCTGCATTGGATTTACACCGTACCGTCGAGTGCGCTTCACCCAAGCCAAGGTTATCAAAACTTTACACAAGCTCGCCCGTATGAGTAGATGTTAAAAGATGAACGGGGCGACAGGATCGGGGCAGATAGAATACAGTGCAGTCTATGGGGACAACAGCCGAAGCACCACATGGAGTGGAGACTATGGTATGCAAGCGAAGCGCATAGACGTCACACAAGAGAAATTGTGTAGAGCGCCGCCATTGTACCCGAGGTAATAAGCTACTCGTCTCTTTGAATGGTCGAAGCTAGTTAATACCTTGATACGTCCAAACACTGTCAGGCTTCCAATAGTCCCTCGAAGGGAAACCCACGATGCATCCAGAGTCTCTCCCCCGTGTCTTGTACAGATCCATTTCTGACTCTTCAATAGTCAAGGTACACACATTGAGTTCCTCCACGCGCGAACACTTGACGGTGTCAAACCTCGAAGATCTCGAATTCTTCCTCCGTTCTTCAATCATCTTCATTATATTGTCCAGCGATCCAATTGATAAGGCTGCTATTGTTAGTTGAACAATAGCTGGCAGTAAATCTCTCTCGATAACTTTTTGCATCGTGTTGTCACCAAATGCGGTCAGAGGTGCTTCAAATTGGAGTAACGA
This sequence comes from Termitomyces sp. Mi166#008, assembly GCA_018857285.1. NCBI lineage: Eukaryota > Fungi > Basidiomycota > Agaricomycetes > Agaricales > Lyophyllaceae > Termitomyces > Termitomyces sp. Mi166#008. Next base: position 19,099 of record JABAKA010008053.1, on the reverse strand, counting down.
TGGCAAAGCTGCAAAGAGAACGTCCACATCCGGATCAAGTTCACCGTCTCCATCTTTGGGCTCAAAGTTAGGCCACAACTTCAAAGAGGTGAGTCTGCATCCTGAGCGGCGGATCCACAATGCCAGTTCCACGGTTCCAATGGATTGTCGACCCTCCGACCGGAGGTCAAGCTGCAAGAGTGAAGGAACCATTAGGAAATCGAGCAATGTACGTGTTGACTCCCTCTTGACGGACCGGGAGGAGCGATCCACAAACTGGAGATAGCGAAGGCAGGTATGCCGGACGGGGTTAGCAGACGGAGGATCTTCGTTCAAGATTTGGAGGTGCAAAGCAAGTTTCTGGAGATTCGGACAGCATTCGAAGATTTGTTGTACACAGCGTGTCGTCAAGCCTTCCTGAGAGAAGCTATATCCACCGGAAGCGATTGATAGATTTGTGAGTTGGGCCCAGGGGAAATGGATGTGGGATATACCATCTACTTCGGAACTGATGTAAAGCATACAGGTTCGCAGGCTAGGCATTCCAGAAGGGAGAGACGCTGGTAGATTTTTCAGATATTCAAATCGAAGGCGTAAAGTTTGAAGAGTGGGGAATGAGATTGATTCTGTTGCTAGAAAATCTGCATCAAGGAAGTCCGACTCCATATGAAATTCGCGAAGCCTTCCACTATTCGCTCGAATTACACTTTTCTCGATGAACGCAACCCTGCTATCCATCTTCATGAATTTCAAGCAAGATGGTATCGTCAACCAAAGCGGGTATGCAGGGTGGTCAATATTCTGCCTCCAGAACTCAAAATAGGACTGCAGAGACATTCTTTTGTACGTAAGCCGGGACTCATATACCTCAAGGATAAGATTATTCCAGATCGCATGCTGAGAAAGGATAGCCTCTCTCCACAGTGAGCATACGCTTCTAATAGACCACGAACCGCTAGGACAAAATTTTTTGCTTGGTAGCGGATCCGGCATCGGAGAGCTTCTGATGGTAAAGCCGAAGATGGCGCCGAGAATTTCGCGAGGAAGACGTTTGTGTGGTGCCAGTGCGACATTTAAACACTTCAGTTGCTTCTTTTCCTGAGAAAGGAGAGTTTCGATCTCCTCAATACGATTTTTGAGCTCTTCAATGTGATCTTTGACCTCGACTACTTGGGCCTTGGCGATTGCGGTCTCTGCCGATGACAAAATGACTGCGTTGGAACATGCGGTTTTGAGAATATTGCGATCAGTAACGGTCAAGTGGGCTGCTGAGTCCTTTGAGCTGAAAAGCTCAGTGAATACTTTTTTCTGTGTTCAATTACATTTCGAGCTACTTACCTCGACATCATGAATTGATCAGAGATCTACAGAGAAAAGGGTCAATGGCGTCCGACAGAACATTGATAGCAAGTATTGACAAACCAAAATGAGCCGGGTTATTTGAATAAGTGTGCTTACTATACGCCTTCTGTGATAGTTCGTAAAATAACAGGTCGTTTGAGGTTCAAAGACAAAAATTTTAAAGGAGTCCAGAAAGGAGTCAAATTCAAGGCAATGGTTTCAGTGCAAGCATGAACATACAGTTGCACGTGGCTCGGGAACCTTAGAAATGAAACATGACCCAATGGGACAATTTGAATGCGTAAGCTCATAGTGCATGTCGAAAGCTAGTCCATCGACAACATTGATCATAGGAAATTCGCGAAGTTATCGTCTCAAATAAGGAGATAGTTTTGATCCCCGTCAAGAGTCGACATTCGATAGTAGTTTAAACCTCTCGAGTGTAGGTATGAGATAGAAGGACCGATAAGCGTTGGGTACTAAAAATTCCTGTGAGCTTCAAGCTGACTAGTTTCGCACAGGTTGTTATATGGCTGATTTTCGAGGAAGGCACATACCGACTACCTTCTCCTCATCCAGTCGTTATAACACACGACCCGTACCAGAGCCATAAACTGCCATAGCAATCGGATGGATATAAAAAAGGTAGAGGAGATAGAAAAAATGAGAGATATAGCAGAGTAAGATATCAAGAGGGCGCATATACGCACCGAAACCCTTCGGAGTGCTGACTATACGCGCACAGAATTAAGCATACACGTTGATCTATGTTGTGGAGACTATGGCCAGAACAGTGAAGGTTATCTCAGCTACTTCACAAGGTCAAGTGAGAAAGAAAACTGCACAGCTGCCATCGTCGTGAAAGGGTAGACAAACATGACATAAATGTGTACTAGTACCTGCTGCGATAGGCTGATGGTATGGACCTACCAGGAGACTTGCTATGGTGGTAGTGGTAGTGGAAAGAGTTCAGCGATGCAGTGACATAGTTAGTTAACGAAAAGACCAGAGACTAGGACACGATTGCGACCTGCCGATACCTCGCCAGAACTTGAATTCGGATTTCCCCAGATCCAGAATATCAGTATACCCACACCCGCATATTGATAATACGTCTGTGTTATTGCTGTCCTGGGCTTTTGTTACGAATAATAACGCTTGATATCCATCACTCGGGATCCTCGAGGTGCTTTAACAGCTCGCATATACCATACATTTCCTTCTCTTTTGAGACCGTATAACCTCGCAAATCAGCGGAATAAGTGATACGTCTGGCACACACAATAACTACCCTCCTTCTAATCACTAAGAGACTGAGCGCCCTCGCTAGTGCAACATCGCGCCCACGTTCTCCGTCACCAGGCCCAGCACATCGAGGTCTCTCTCGCCCTTCTCGATAACTGTCCTTTCCGAGGTGGAGTACAAAGATAGGACGGCGAAGAGGCAAACCAAACGCCGGTGGAAGCGGAAGACGATGCAGATGCCGAGGACGGAGTCTTACAGGTCGGAATGACGGAGGCCGTGGTGTGGTTGGAGGAGATGCCGGGCTGAACGTGGTCAAGGTATAGAGGGCACGAAGTGGAGGGCAGTAGCCCCAGCTGTACCCGTGAAAACGTCCGCGCTCGTCACCTACGCTGGACAGCACAGACGATGCGCGACAAGGATCGTGACAATTGACAAAGACCAAACAAGGATTCACGACACCTGTTCCGAACTCCGGCCCGATTCCAACCTTGATGCATCTTATCTGATCGGACCCTTAGCATGGCCACAACTGATCCCCTCGTCGCCTGTGTTTTTCTCATCGATCGCCGATGTAGCCATGCATTGCCTTCCCCAACACCACGTAAATTCCTCCGGGAAATGACATTCTCAAAAGGGAGAAAAGCTCTCGCCCTGATTTTCCTGATTTAATGAAGCTTAAGCTTTCCATCATCGCGGATGATTGAGTTGTATACGCAGTTACCCCAATGGCGATACGCGCGCATTGACCCCAGCCATCTCCGATACTCAGAAGCTTCAATATGAGCGGTATGGCCGAACGTAAACCGGTGCATTATTGTTCTGCGTCAGTGATTGAGACGTTTATTTATAGTGATTGAGACGCTTATTGTCCTTTTTGTGATGCGATTCACAGGTCTAAAAGCATTTTGTTTGTGGTAACTCGGTATACCAGAACGGCCGACTGTGTGGGTCCATCCCCTCGATACCGCAGTTGCACTTTGCTTCCAGATCTTATTCTATAACGTCCGCTGGTCATGGCAAGCTCGCAAGACAGCTGATCCCGATGTACTGCTAGCTATTGCTCTGCCGCTATATCCCCGATATGATCAACACTTTTATGAACTCGCATTCCAACCACATCTCCTAGTCCACAGCTAATGTTCTCCTATATAAGGTTCAGACAGGCTCCCTCTCTGCTAATCAGTTACCTCATCCAGAACCCCAAGTTTTCATCGACGATCTATTCCAATTATAATGTCTATCTACCGTACCACTCACAGGCCTCTGCCTCTCTTGAAGCTAGATTTGCCTTGCTGGAACGGCTCCTCTCCCGATAGTTCTCCATCTACCTCAGGTCCTCCTTCATCCTTACCTCGTTCCGAGCTGAATTCGTTTCATTGGAATGGCTCCTCTCCCCCCAGCTCTCCATCTGCCTCAACTCCTCCTTCACCGAATTTTCCCCCTATAAGCCCCGTCGAGTCCATCGAGAACGCTCTCAAATCCGTGCATCTACATCTCGAGTCGGGCTCTTCGTCGCCGGGGGCTTTACTACCAAATCCAGATGTGTCGATCACTTCGCCAGTCCTCAAGCGCTGCGATAGCGATTCGTCAGCCATGGCGAAGGCGGATCCTTGTTTGCAATCTATCGAGGTCCACGATGGGACTCTGTCCGGGACAAAGAAGGTGTCTTCTCATACTCTCACTGAAGATCATTTGGACATCATTTTCAAGGAGCGTTATAACCGTCTTGTCTGTCAAATGTGCATGTACGTTTATGTTCTTCGCTTATTACTTTCTTTCATGCTTACCAGTATGGGAAAACCTTTCATCAATCTATAGTCTTGAACGGAAGAAACTCAACAGAGAGAAAAGGACGCAGTTTGTCGTGGCTTCGTTCGATATAGACGAGTCTTCGTTGAGCAGATACACTCATTGTTTTGAGCGCCATCCAAATGAAACAGAAGAAATGGTGAAGATCCCTCCGCCGATGTTGCTCGTGATGAAAAAAGGACCTCGGAAGACTGATAAGGTTGAACCAGATTTTGGTATACTTAGCGTTTGAACCTTATAATAAAATACTTGTGCATGTGTTCACTATCTACCTTATATCTCATTTGTACGTACGCATATGCCTGCCTGATTGCAGTACCTCTTAATTATTTCGTATGCCACATACTTACCCGCTCGATTCTCGTAGCTTCGTAATTCATACCCAGGCGATTAATATTAATTAATCTTCTTATCATGCGTACGTTCCCAGTCGTGCTAATTAACGCGTCGAGGTGTATGATCATGATCATATGACACCTAATGACTTTGGACCCTACTATAACCCCTACTTTATCATGAACCACTCTAATTTTTATCCTTTCACGCTACTTACCCTGCCAGCATTCTCTCTCAGCTCGATTCGCAGGCGGGTAATTGGGATAAGTGATCATGACAGCCTGAATCATCGAATGCGCGCCCCTGTGGGGGGACAGCTCATATTTTGTACATTGCCCTACGGAGCTAGTGCTTGGCTCAGAGGATTCTTTTCATTGTTATGCTGGGCGTTACACGCGCAAGGAAGTCTGATTCAGGTGAAGGATGAAGCGCAGGACCATCGAACAATGAGGTATGGACTTACTTTCATGGGTCGTCAATCAATCTTTACCTTACTGATGATCTCAACAATCCTTTCAGGCAAACGACCTTCTGGATTGTAGATACTCACTCGCCCTCACATCCAGAGTGGTGTATTCGGGATGTTGAAGCGCTAGCTTGGCGTATGGAATAATCTGGGGACTGGACATTGGATGAGCTTACTGGCAGGTAATATGACAACTTAAATGAAATGAATCGCCGAAGTACGTACGAGTCACAGATTTTTCAAAGTTAAAAGAACCATGCTGGGTCCGTTCAACCCTCGGGCTGTTAGAAATGCCTTTCGGTTACTCCTTTGTTCAATTTCAACGCCTTGAACTATGGACGTACCCAGAGCGTCAGCCTGCCGCACTTGCGCACTCACGCCGGCAACTTCGGCGGTAAGAGGTTATTTTGACAGTCAGACTGGAATGTTTTCACTAGTATCAAGTTCCTTCGACTATAAAAGTTTCGAGAAGAGTGACTCGATAATTTCCGAACAGCCTATCTACCACGCGATACATCCGAGTTGTCAATCCATGAAGATCAATGCCATTGGCTCGTCTTCTCTCGAGATATGTATGTGTAGTAGCATAGTCGCACGGTCTCTCCGCTTACAGCCACGGATAATTCCGCATAGCCCATATAAAAGTATGCGTAGACTTTTCCTTACGAATTCACCACGAACTTACTTTTAGTTTGGTTTACGATGCGATTCAACAGCCTCTTCATCCTCGCCTCCTTTGCGGGTACTTCATTCGCTCAGACAACCGTCGCTGAGATCCAGGACCACATCAACAATAAAACCGCGCCCGCATTGTCAGATTTTGTTACCAAGATCGATGCGTTCCCCACCTCCCATGGCACACTCGCTCAAGCTATGGTATGCTTTCTTTCCCACTCTGACAAAGCTTTTATATAATACCTATTCAAATTCCTGTCATAGGCCATTCGCTCCTCTCTTACTAGACTCAAGAACGCCATGGCCACTACTACGAATGCCATTAACGTTCGTAGTTACCCCTCGCTCCACGTGGCCCCGCATTTTAATAGTTATTATATGACTCAAGGGTGCCACTTGTCCAGTCTCCGACACTGAGGGCCAAGCTATCCTCGCTTCATTCCAGGCTCTACTACCCAACATGACAAAGGCCTCCGCCGATATTATCGCACGAAGAGATGCCATCATGGCTCTTCCCCTTGTCGGTGTTTCTGGGCTTGTCCAACACCACTTTCTAGGTCTGAATGCATCCTCCGTCAGTTTGGCATCGGCGTTCATTAGTTGTGTACCGGTGAGTCGACATACTTTGCTGAATCCTTTTGAAGCAGAATGTTGTTATGTTGGACAGCCGAACGTCGTTCCGGGAGCTGAACAACTCCAGACCAACATGACTGTTGTGTTCACTAATGCCATGGCTGCCTTTAACTAAAGACGTAGAACGTAGAATAGAGAGTCTGAGTATTTTCTCGGAGCCGTGTTGGAACACTGAGGTATCAGTATATTGTAACTAGAGCACCCAGATGTATTCAATGTAGAACCGTGACATCTGGAGCTCCTTTCAAGAGCATTCTACCCTTCTGCATTCTTCAATGACGTATGGTATGGACATTCCATGGCATGGGCAGTGCTATCCTCGTAAACTACAATATTAAAGGGATTCGTGTCATTATCAAACAGAACCTTAAATATCTTAACCACTACACCGTCACTCTAGGGTATGTGTTCATTACCCGTAACTTTCTATCCCCGATACGTGAACGTAAAAATAAAAGGTCTTCAAAAACCGTCTAGAACGTTTCATCTTTCTTCGTTTCGTTCACGTATGAAGGAAAGATATCTTCATTCTCACCTCTATCCCTCACTTATATGGAATCGTTTGATGATTCATATTCGTCTATCTTCCCGTGGGTTACTGAATATCCTGTACTCTATTTACGAGAAAGACTAGAACGTATGAAGTGTAGTTGAACTTTTCAATATCATCCATGCATATGGTGGCTACTACCATACCGATTTCGAGAGATTCAGATACTTTCCTCCGTGATCATGATCGGTATTCTCCATGAGTGAATTAAGCAGTGTCCATGGTATCATCGATTAGGACCTATAGCGAGACGTTACCTTATTATACGACATCTGTCTGGTAATTTATCTACCAGGGGAGCCACGACGATGGACGGATGCGCCGAAAGACTGCTCACTCATACAAGAGCACATCGAAAACTTTGGCGTACGGACTGAATGCCGATGTAGGATGTGTCTTACTTATCTTTTCAGAGGCATGGTGTATGTACGTTCTCTGAGTTGGACATATCTGATGCCACCGTGGGCAGAAGCCATCATAAGTTAATAGTATCAACGGATGGAGCGAAATTTGATTAGTACTGTTCTGAGACGTTTATGAAAGGTGACACCTGCCCAACCACTTCATCGATTACGAAGAAACGTCTGGTTGCACACGGTATGGCGACGGGAGAAGAGATGTGTGGTGCTACATAATGGTGCTGTTTACACGATGAAGAAGGTTCAGCGGAACCGACAACTGGGCCAATGGGATCTTGATCACTATATCCTACCTAATTTTGGGCGCTTCCATATATTCAGATGTCAGAGTAGGCTCATTCTGTGGCTTGAAGAAGGCCGTACGTTATCGTTGTGCAGTTGTTTATCAGGATGAACTATGAACCACTATCAGTAAGCTTCACTCAAGGTCGAACGGCCTCCCGGCTGTATCAACGGCTTATTTCCGCTTGGGACATATAAAGTAGGAATTGGATTCCCCTTGAACATTACTAGGAACTTCTAGTCTTTCACAATGAACATCAGCAGCATTGCCTCCCTTGTTGTTGGCCCGTCCACCCAGGTAACCGCCTCCGATATCAAGAATGACATCACCAATAAAATCGCGCCCGCCTTGTCTAATTTTCTTACCATAATCGGTGCCTTTCCCATCTCCAGCGGAAGTCTTGATCAAGCTCGGGTATGTATTATTTACCAAGGTTGTGTATGACGACGTTTCCCACTCTAATTCAAACCACTTGTTTTCGATACAGGCCCTTTATACCGCTTCCTCAAATCTCCAAAACGTCCTCGTGGCTACTACAAATGATATTAAAGGTGGTAGCTATCTCTGGCTCTGTATGACTTTATACTATAATTCTTATCCTGACTCAAGAGCGCCACTTCTCCGGTCTCTGACAATGATGGTCAGGATATCCTGGCTCTCTTTCAGACTATGCTGCCCAATATCAAGAAGGCCTCGGCGGATATCATCAGACACAAGAATGCCATCGTGGAACTTCCTATTATCGGTGTCCCTGCCCTTGTCCATCAGAACTTTACAAGTCTGAGCGGAACAACTGACACTTTGACAGCCGCATTTATTGCCTGTGTCCAGGTACGTCTTGCATTGTACTCCTACAGGACGGAAGATTAATGTCGAACAGCTGAACGTCGTTCCAGGAGCTAAGCAACTTCAATCCGAGATTGATGCTGAGTTCGCCAGTGTCATGGCTGCCTTAAAGTAACGAAGGAGCTATAATACAGAGTCTCTTCGTTCACTGATGGAATATTGGAATCTGGTACTTCTATCAAGGCGTTGAGAATATTGAACCTATTTGATGTTTAACGTCCGCAGCTTTCGAAAATGTTATCCCTGAGTCAAGGTCACATTTGGTTCCGTAAAGGACGGGTCCGTCTGCCTGTTGAGAAACTATATCTCTCGCGATTGCCATGTATTTAAGAATGTAAACCTTGCAGAAAGAAGTTCCCCATAATAGGGAGCGAGAAGTCCTTTGATGAAGACATTAGAAACCAACCTGTAAAGTGCGATCCCTGACCTAGGCCTAGGATCGCCGATCAGATTTGATTCGGAAACAGCCGGAGCACATGTTCGACAAACCGTGTGAGCCTGATATCATCCCAGATGTTCTCTTTAAATTTCAACTTCGCTTTCTTCATATACTTATCGATGTATGCCTCATTAGTAGCTCGACAACCGATCTTCTAGAGGACCACCAAATGGATTACTCGATTATCAGAGAATTCTAGTGCCCTCGACCCTCAACTGCCTGAAGGAGCAGCAACAAACCAAAGCGGGTAGTAATACGTATGGTTCATACTCTGCGTGCTGCAAATGCGTTCTGACAAGCCTTTAGGCTGAAGTTACGAACCTATATATGGACGGAGTAGCGTGAGTGTGGGGAGCCCAGGCGCGTGAGGGAAAGGCCAAGTTCTTAATGTATACTACAAATATTTCAATCTTACGCGGGGCTGAACATTGTTATGTCGTTGTGCAACGCATCAACCAAATATTCTCACAGGCACCACCAAGAAAACTACGTTCTCAGCAGTCTTGGAATGTCTATCCTCGACAATTCGATTTTTCAACCTATGATTACGATGCCCGAGTGGACTTGACACCAGTCGAGTTTATTTCCTCTCTTCCTTTCCTACAACAGTAAATCCCGCTATTAATAATATTTTTCAACAGCAACAAATGACCTTGTGCTTCGCCTGCCGCGTACTGTTTTCCCAGGGTTCTGAAGAGAAGTGTTCAGACATTCGAGTTGCACCTTCAGTTCGTAATTTCTCCCATTACGTGGTACCTAGATGGACATCAGTGCTCACATGAATATCTTTCAAAGTCAGGCATTATAGCGTCAAGGTACAACGAAACAACGTGTCAAATCGTCAGAATATCCTTTGCGGACCTTGGTTCATCAAGGCGGCGTGCGTTATGTGGTCGAGTGAGAACTAACATACCCGCTAGGAGTATAACACCATTTCGTGTATGACAATCAATATGTTCCATGCCTGGAGCTATTTCGGCACGTCCGGGGTATCGAGCACTTCAGATTACAGATCATGTGTTCTCCAGCATCAACAAAGATCTCTCATGGCAACAGATCACTCGTATGAAAGGTCTTCTCCTTCTATCGCCCTGGCTCTTTTCATCCCCAACCCTCTCCAGATGCGCAATAACAAGGAACACGGGCTTGACCATCCACGTTCAGATGATCTACAAGGACGGTCGAAGTCCTATCACATTCCTGGACGCTGAATCACACCTTCAGCTCTTGCTGTTTGCAAAAGCACATGCCAGGGTCTCATGATCAGATATTCATCAAGGAAGAACGTCTAATGGTCCGTTACCACCCTGGAACAGCAGTTTGAGTGGTTGGTCTAGCCGTCATTCGAAGTTCTCGTGATATCAGAGGGTCATCTAACATAACCGCCCAGTTGGTGTAAAATGTTACCTGGTTTTGACAGGTCGCCCCCAGACTGCTTTATCGACAGGCTTCATTTTCCATTCCAAGTCATATTGTCATGCGAGAAATCGACGCGGGGTAAATCGACACAAATCGAGGAACATGTGGGGTAGATTTTAAGAATTGAAACGTATGGACAACAAATATTTCATCGAGCGAGGCTCACAGCTGACTCTCCCATCTGTTTTTGCCGCAACGTGCAACCTGTTAAAGAAGATTTTTGAGAAATGACTTGTCTGGAATAGAACTCGTGGGCTCCACCGCACTGAACGCTTCTGTTATCAATCATTGCGTAACGATCCCGTGGTCACGGAAACACTTTCCCTAACGATGAGGAATAGCATCCGTTATGAGGACGTCGGAAGGATATACAATTGATCAGGCCTGAGACTTCCTATAAAATGGGCGGTAGGACTTGCCTTGAGAATTATCACGAACTTTCTAATTTTCGCTATGCAATTCAAGAGTCTTGTTGTCCTTGCCTCCCTTGCCGTTTCTTCACTTGCCCAGACCTCTGTCGCTCAGGTTGAGACCGACATTAACAAGAACATTGCGCCCCACCTGTCCTCCCTTGTGACCGCGATCGATAACTTCCCCACCTCTGGTGGAACACTCACTGGAGCTCTGGTATGCGTTACTTCCTAAAACTGCATATTATCACATTTCCCATTCTTGACATATAGGCGATTCATACTGATGCCATGAATCTCAATAACGCCATTGTCGCCACTACAAATGACGTTAAGGCTGGTATAATTATCCTAAATCTTCTTCGTTTTCTAATTGTTATCCAATTCAAGGGTGCCGCTTGTCCAGTCTCCGATAGCGATGGCCAGGCTATTCTCGCTGACATTCAGGCTCTGGAGCCCAATATCGCGAAGGCGTCGACGGACATAGTCGCACGCAAGGCTGCATTCCAAGCTCTTCCTCTCGGAGGTGTTTCTACCCTTGTACAACAGGACCTTACGCAACTCAAAGCCTCCACCGACGCTTTGGCGGCTGCGTTTATTAGCTGTTCTCCGGTGCGCTTTTTGCTAAATCTTTTCGACACAGAAGATTGATGACGACCAGGCAAGCGTTGTTCCGGCAGCTCAGGAGCTTCAGACCGAGATCGATAACGACTTTGCCCCTGCCATCGCCGCATTCGGCGCCTAAAGAGGCAGAAGCCATAATACGAGTTCTCTCGCCTGTTCACTGGAAGTTTTTTGGGGTGTTCGAACGTCGTGTTTCTATCTACAGATTGTACTAGGAAAATTAAAATTCATTTGATGTATAGCGTTTGCAGCTGCCTTCTTTGCCTCTCACACAAATGCGCTGGGTTGTATTCTTACTCATAAATCACTTTCATGCGATTCACTCATTAATTAATGGTTTCACGGCAACCGCATGAACATTTCGGTAGCATGCGCGGTGAACCAAGTACCTCGGTTCCGTAAGTTGCAGACACTTCTCTGAATAATCTCGATTTTCTAATCTCTTTGAATCTCCATCAACCCCTAGGCCGTTATCAATGGAGAGTATTAACCTGTGTATTGTTTTACTGACATGCGTGATAACATTTCTTGTATAGCATAACAATTCATCGTCAACATTACTGTGACTAGTCCAGAGTTACGGCGTAGTAATTAGCTATTGCACTGGTAAAGTAGGGTAATTCCGACAATACATCTTATAGCCATCGAATATTGAACTAGAACATGAGCCTAATGCTCAACTCGAACTTCATTTCGTGAACTAGGCATGTTAGCACTACCAAACCACATCGACCTTCACCAGGCGGGAGAGGCCATTAGTTTTTTGTGTCTACTCGGTTCTCACATCCCTTAACAATTCAAGGTAATTTGCCTTCGACTAGTTGAACGTTAGTCGTGACTCGGATGAAGTTCCGGACCATTCTCTATACTAACTGTCTGCTTCTGTGCGGATATATAGACCTAAATAATAGGACATATTTAGTTGAAGTGATTGAAATCAGTTATATATTGATTGGGGGAAGGAATCCGGGAAGCGCCAAAGGATCCGTGGAGCAGTTTTCACTGACAGTCACAGCGATGAAACTAGAATTCAGTCTAACCTTAGTCTAATCATGGGATATTGACTTATGAGTCTTCTCTTCCGTATCATCAAGAGGTATTGAAGACGCACTTGCAATCCAAATCAGGAAGAGTCTCCTCCTGTCTAAGTTGATTGGCCGTGGGACAAAAGTATCTTAACGACGAGTATTTGCAGTTATTTGTTTTTCATCATTTGCCAAGAACAGAGGCACGTTTCATGGCACATCAAGCTTGCATCAAGCCTCCCGTTTGACCCGAAATCCAGCCCGAAGAGCCCATATAACGATGAGGGGGCACGAACTTAATCCATCATCGGGATCGCTGGCTCGCCCCCGACATGTACCTAATATCTCTCTTCACAATTCTCCTCTCCTCACCTGCGCTGGCCGCAGTGATACCACGGTTAGGCTCTCGAAGGTCCGTCTGGTTCCGGAACGGCTTCCGAAATCGCGTTGATATCTTCGTTCCTACACAAGTTCCATGTCGTGTAATGGTCATGCCGAATTGTGCAATCGCTCATATGGAAACGTAACATACTTAGGATCCCATGACTCCTTTGCATACAGCACCAATCCGTTAGCACGTAAGTAAGAACCCATGCTACGTCGGTGAAGATAAGGGACGATCATGGGATTTCAGTTGCTAGGACACAGGAAGTCGACATCAGTGAACAGTTGGCTGCCGGCGTGAGAATGCTTCAAGCACAAGCGCACATGTATTGCGTCATGTAATTCCCTGCTTCTAAAATCCCCTGACAGTTGATTCCAGGAATGACGGAGTACTTCATTTCTGCCATACTAGTGAGCTTTTCCAACCACTTTTCCCAGCACACATCAGGAGTTCTGATCGGTAATAGGCTGTGTAAGTGGATGATATCATGGCATTGATTTCTAGGATTCAATTGACCCGGCGACCAGATTCTTTTCGATGGTGGAAGCGTCGTAGATTATCTTAACAAAGTCAAGATTTTCCTGGACGCTAATCCGAACGAAGTCTTAACGTTTATTTTTACGAACCCGGAATTGGTATCTGTATCAGATGTGTGGAAACCCGCGTTTGATGCATCCGGTGAGCTTCATCCGGCGACGGCAAATCTTCCCCATTCATCGCCTTCATAGGCATCACACCCTTGGCTTTTGTTCCTCCTTCCCGACTGATGAAGCGAAACGAATGGCCCACTTTGGGGGAACTAATAGAAACAGGGAAACGCGTGGTAGTTTTCCTTGACAAAGGTGCAGATGACACTGCAGGCCGTATCGTTGACTTTATACTTCCCGAGTTTGATATGGTACGTACTCGCATGAAAACTGCCTTGGACATATTGAGATTGAGGGTCACAAGATCTGGGAAGATCCCTATAGCTCGACGGACAGAAGTTTCCCATGCAGCGTGGATCGTATCAATGGCTCGCTTTCTACTGATGACCATGGAAATATGATCAATCATAATCTCAATACCAACATCATTCCAATAGGTAACGGCGTCCTGATCAGCGATCGCTTCGATGCCCCCACGACAAATGGCCTTGAATCGTACGCTTATCAATCATCTTCGCTCTGGCTTCAACTTGCTCATATATATCCTTGAAGAATCTTGGCTCACGCGAACAGATGTGCTCCCTACGCCGGCGGTCGGGCCCCGAACTTTGTCCTTCTTGACTACGTCAATGTTGGCGATGGACGTGAGGCGGTAGATCGCCTGAATGGCTTCCAAGTTGAGGGCAGGTATCGATCGATCCAAGCTCGGTTCTACAAAGAGTAATCTGGTCACCATTTTCCATGTACTTGTCATCTCTGTCCCCGCTTACTCAGTCTATCTGTTACGTAGTGTGTAATCTGTGCGAGAGGTGATTTCCTACCCGATAGTCGAAGGTGCTTCGAAAGATACGCCACTCCTATGAGGTCTTCTCTCAAGCTATATACCTTGTGAATAATCATGATGAAGATGAAATAAATATCAGGCTCGGTCGACCTACTGCGATTTCCTTACTTTCGAGAGTCAATTGAGCTGATCACTTGTCGACCATCTACACTGCCCTCACGCAGCGGAATTACCTGGGGTAGCATACCTTTTCTAGGAAAAAATCAAGTCTCCACAAATGGAACGATGACTGGCAAATCTAACCGGCTGCTATTCATCCTCTCGTTCCCGGATGATAAGACGGTCCGAGAAGACGGTCCCTTTAGACGTGAGCACCTCTGACATCATGTGATTCCCTATCCTGAGCTTTCACGATGCACGGTCCTGAAATACACAACGCTTGTTTCGATTACCCATCTGTCAATACTGAGCTATGCAAAACTATAATGCCGAATACCTTCATATACCCCTCCAGCATGGAGAAGTCCCATAAAGGCTTTGTACTTCGCACTCCATCCAGTTTACCTTTTAGAATCATGCAATCCAGTCTTATTGTGTTCCTCGTCTTCGTCGCATCTCTCGTTGTGCAGCGCTTCCTCCGGAAATTGAAGCCAGGCCAACCTCCCGGACCCAAAGGCTGGCCCATAGTGGGCAACCTCTTTGATATGCCAACTAAGAAGACATGGCATACTTTTGCTGAGTGGGGCAAACAATACGGTGTGTATACCTCTTGAAAAAGGAACTACTATTAATGTCTACTCGTTGTAGGCCCTATATCATTTGTGGCCGTCTTTGGGCAACCGATCATCATAATCAACTCTCTCAAAGTAGCCCGAAGGATTCTGGATGAAAAAGGAAGCATCTATTCAGATCGACCTCAACTTCCCATGGGCGGTGAGCTAATTGGCTGGAAGCACGCCTTACCACTCGTTCGGTATGGTGAAACATTCCAGCTCTATCGTAGAAGATTCCATCAGCTATTTGGGACTCCTGCTGATACAAAGGCATTCCACAAGTTAGAGATTCAGGCGGTACAAAGTTTTTTGGACAGCATCTGTAGGGATCCTGAGGATCTCATTCAATATATCAAGAAGTCAGAAATAGTTGGCCGGTTCCTGACCTCTGATTGACCTTTCCATTAATAGGCATGTTGGCACGGTTTCTCTGAGGATTGTGTATGGATACGAAGTGACCGAGAAACAAGATCCATTCGTCCATCTTCTTGATCGTGGTATGACACAATTCGCAGTCGCCACGGCACCAGGGGCTTTCCCTGTTGACGTTTTCCCTCCTCGTAAGTGCTGCGAGCTGGATTGCTCACAAAGATCACTTCTGAAGGAATATTCCACAGTCCGATATCTGCCATCATGGTTTCCCGGTGGTGGATTCCACTTACAAGCTAAAATATGGGGTAGGGACCTTGATGACATGGCCACGAAACCATTTGATCACATGAAACGCCAACTGGTCTGTCGAAGCTTCCTGGTTGTGATCACAGTCGCTCATCCATCGAGCAGGAAGGAGGAATGGAACGTCACTGCTTCCTCTCGACGTTTTTGCCGGAAATCTCTTCGGACCCGCGCAAAATTCATGATCTCAAATGGACCGCAAGTTCCATAGCTGCTGGCGGTTTTACAACAGTATGTTCGTTAATGTCATGTTCACAAAACATCTGGTCATCATATAACAGAGGCTATCGGCACTTCAGGCCTTCTTTTGCTTGATGGCTTCGAATCCTGAGGTGCAGATCAAGGCCCATGCCGAGATCAAGGCAGTAGTGGGCATTGATAGGTTCCCAACGTTTGAAGATCGCCCCTACCTCCCTTATATCAATGCTATTTGTCGAGAGATTTATCGTTTTCATACTGTGGTTCCCAATGGTGTGTTGTCATCTAAGTACTCCTGTATAAAAAATTTGCATTACATTTGATACATCAGGGCTCCCCCACATGGTCATGGAAGATGATATTTATGATGGGTATCTGATTCCCAAAGGATCAATTGTAATCGCAAATATTTGGTAAGTAACTGCTACCCTGTTCCATTCCTTGACTCAAAAGGCTTGTTTCCTGGCAGGAACATGCTGCGAGATCCTGAAATCTACGCCGATCCCCACACATTTAATCCTTCGCGATTTATATCAAGCGAAGGTCATGCAGCAGAAAGAGATGTGTACGACATCATTTTTGGCTTTGGAAGACGGTACGTGTGTCTCTTCCTGGAAACTTGTATGTTACCGGGCTTAATCCTAACTTCTTGTAGGAAATGTCCAGGTGAGGTCCCTTTAGAGTACGATCGCAGATTCTTCAGTCTCTGATAGTGTGGCGTTAAGGCCGTGTCCTTGGTGATGAAACACTATTTATCACGGCAGCGATGTCTTTGGCTGTCTTGAATATTTCAGAAAGCGTCGACGAGGATGGACATGTGATTGGACCTGTATATAAGCCCATGAGTGGGGTCGTGAGGTAGGAAGATATCTTTGTATCGTCACTCAAAAAATTGATGTCATAGTGCTCTTTATTAGTCAACCAACTCCATTCCAATGTTCGATTCAAGTCCGCTCTCTGGAGGCCCTCGCATTATTGAAGTCCACAAACGAATGAGCAGATGGGCTAGTATCGAGAGGGGTGCATACATATAATATATATTATTTTGAAATGGATTCGAATTAAAACACGCTCAATTATAGTTTATGTAGTTCAACAAGTCATGGAAACTAGCAAATATATAGATAGAGATACGCTAAAGTTACTGCTTCCTTGTTAAACGAAATCCTTCTGTTCGGACACTGGGGTTTCCGTAAAGATACGATATTCTTGAGTCCGATATACACTATAAGATACCATATTGTCCAGCCTTTATAGAAGTGGCAGATTGGGGTGTTAGCGGGACTTCCTCCAAGCCAGGGTTTTCCCGATGGTTTCGTCCGACAACACTCTTTATTTTGCTTTCTCTCAAAGATAGTGACCGTGATAGGAGCCGTGTTGACGAAAATGACAATTTTGGTTGATTTAGCTGAGAATATGATCCACGGTGGCGATAGTACCTTCGGCGAATGTACAAGAGAAGGAAGTGTGCAATTAATAGTGTTCTGGATGCGTATCAGCTTTAAACCTTCAGGTACCATTGGGGAAGGATGAAGCGTCACCCACATGACGATGTAAAAGAATATAAGTAGCAAATGGAACCACGACGATGGATATCCTATACCATCATCTACCTCGGAATCAGGATCTTTCGGAGGCTCTTGAGGTGGATCCAGATCCGGGATTGGTTCTGACTGTGGCTTGCCGAGAGATTTATGACAGGCATATCTTGACCTCCATAAAAACGCGTGCATTCCGTTGAATTGCCATTCAAAAGATAGTTTACTTGGGCCTGTGCTCTTGATCAGAGGCCCATCTTGTTTCATTTGTTTGGACTCCTGCTGGCAGTGTTTCATTGTTTTTCTGAGTTCCTTGGTGCTTAGTTGCTGGAGGTACATGCCCGTGCCTACAGTTTTTGATGCCTGCTTACCATTTTCAGCAGTTTTGGGTATCTTGGGCTGTAAGTATTGTTTTACCACATTCCTCTGCCTGTCTCTACTATGAGATGAGTCACCTCCCCATACCATAAACTGACTGCCCTCAGTCATACAATCACTCCAAAGACTTCTGATGCCCTCTTTGATCATCTCTCAGACCTTCACCAGCCTCAAACTTCACTCTTTGGCTTTCAAAGATTATTTTCAATTTCTGTCCACCACCCTCAAATATTTTTGCCTTGATTTCTTCTGCATATGCATGAAACTCATTAATATTGACACCTTTTCTCTTTGCTATGGCTCCTCATGCTGCAAACATCTCCACTGGTCTTTGCAAGGCTCTGAATGGTGCTGCTGCCAAGCCACATTGTTTGCCTCCTGCTTCCATAGAGCCTGTCATCACCATACCTCCTGACAATTATGGGTTGTTGAAATGTGCTTATAAGTGTGACAGCAATTAGCTCATTGTTGGGATGATTCTCTTGGTCTGCTGGAATTGGCTGGGGTGTTCCCTGGAACTGGTGCAGATCAGGCCTGTTTCCTGGGCATGCTTTAACTGGTGCATGGAATCATTTTCTCTCTTCTTCTCTTCTCATCCCCTTTCTTCAGTGCTTTGCTGACTAGGCTGACTGCCCTTGTATCACTGACCAATGAGGCCTGTATGAAGCCTTAGTATCAATGAGCTGCAATCCTGTGCCTTCAACATGGATCTGCAGCTTGTTGAGGGCTTTCCCTCCAAGCCCCCCACTAACACAATGTTTAATCCAGCCCCAACCTTACTTCATTTGGTTGAGGCCTCAGATATATGATGACAATGTTTAATCCAGCCACAATCTCACTGTGTTTGATTGTGGCTGTAGTTGTATAATGACAATGTTTAGTATGTATTATCAGTGCTCAAATATATTCTTACAGTGCTCAGTCTCCCACAACCTCACTTTGTTTAGCTGTGACTCATATATATATAGCTCCAATTTCTACTACAAACTCACTATGTTTCATTATAACTTTATATTATATAAGTTTTACTGTTGCTGATATATATCACATTTACATTTTCAAACACTTGATGACATTCTTGTGTTGCATTGGAACTTCATCCTAAATGACAACTTTAGCATGGTGCAAGAGTTGAGCCAAATGAATTCCTCTCTTGATATTGGCAATGGATGTATCCAGAGCAGGAATGGGGATTTTGAACCTGGAATGAGCAGTTCTGCCA
>JABAKA010008052.1:0-63825 GCA_018857285.1 Termitomyces sp. Mi166#008 | reverse complement strand
TGGTTTTTCCTTTGGATTACAAGGAAGTTGATAGAGATGGAAATTCTCTTGCTGGTAAGCCAAAAGGTATGGAACAGAACGTGGTCTACTTGCAGCGCTTAAAAGGAAACATAGAAAGGGGTTGGTTGCAATTTGTGCAACATGCAAATTGTCTCAAGCTGCTCATGAGGCTGCAATGTGAGCAGCAAAGGCAAAGGAAGATGAGATTGAAGTTGTAGGTGCTCCAGGACTTGAAATGCAAGGAATCTCTGAGATGGATGCTCAGGATATGAGGAGATCTAAGGACTGCTGCATGCAGCGTGTACTTTCACTGGAGGAGGATTTCTGCAATGAGAAGCCCCTGCTTCAACTCATCATCGAGCATGCTGGACATAAATGTCTTTTTCTTCCTAAGTTTCATTGTGAGCTTAATCCAATTGAGATGGTGTGGGAACAAGCAAAGCAACATAAGTACTTATTCCATCATTTTGAATTCAGTTTCTTTGAGGTTTCTGTCTAAATTTTTGTACATTATTCATTTAGGCTTCTGAGAACTTGCCAATGGTACTTTTCAAACAGCAAAGAGATTGGTACCAGAGTGTCCAAATGCAGTTACAGTGAAAAATATTCAAAGGTACTTCTGTCACTGCTAGAGATATATGGATGCATACCAGTATGTGCTGTATATGTTCCATCTACTGTTTTGTCACTTATTCATATAGACATGGACTCAATATCAAGCAAGCTGCCTATGCAGTAAAGAAATATACCTCTCATAGGCACATCCCTGGCAACATTATGATGGATATTAACATTATAAACCATGGTTGATGAAGAATGGGTGTCTCTTGAAAGTCTTGCTATAAAGGGAATTACCATATACATAACCCTAATGATTATGTAATAGGGTTTGTTTCCCTTTTCTGATCAACAAAAAACCAAAACTTCACCAATTGCTCTGGGGAGCACACCAATGATAGATCTAGCATATCTAAGCTAAATTGAAGTGTTTTTATGAGCACTACTTACAAGAAAAAAATGTAGTTAAAGATTGACTATTTTTGTTTGTTTACTGCTAACTCAGTGGATGGGAAGTGACCACATGTACTGTACTAGTCGACAACAATGAAAATACTTGTGAACTTGAAAAAAATATGCACATGCACAAGGTCAAGGTCCAAACATCCAAAGAGACCTCAATTTTCCCAGCCCTGAGAGCACTAGAATTGGTGCTGCTGTTGGAGGAAGAGTATCAAGATACTCTTAGGAAGGGGAAACTAGCTAGTAGACTCCAAAAAATAAAAGTGAAAAAGAATGTTAAATCCAATGTCAAGGTAATGCTGGAGAACAGAAATGTGCCTTCACCACCATTTGAGGAGAAGCCAGATCCAGCAACCAGGAGGCTGAGGGATAGGCCAGTCTCTAAGCCAACTCTGAAGTGGGCATACATCTTACAGATGCCAGAAGAATGGAACCAAGTCATAGCTGACTTGATTACTAGGGGAGAAATGTGGAGGCCCTCACTAGGGGAGAGAATGTATTAGCAAGCAAGACCAGATGAAGTCTCTGAGCCAAGCAAGTTCAAATACTCATCATCTTTGTGAAGGACATTAAGCCCCCCAAATAGGCTGAACATTCCAGACAAATCAGAAATTCATTTGATAGCACTCCATAATAACTACAAGCAGATGAAGGGTCCTATGCCACCTCTAAGGGAATGTAGAATCCTCTGGGCAAAGAAAGGCAAGTGGAAGACTAACCCTTCCAAGCTGTCTGAGGAAGATATTCCTTGACTAAGGCAGCAATAGTACAACAAGTTTTAGAACATCATCAATAATACTAAGGAGGAGCTCCCTCTATAGAGAAAAGTGAACCATGAGACAAATCTCATAGACAAGCATAAATGCTACCACTATTTCATGCCACAATGTCTGAAATTGCTGCAAGACCAACTGTGAGACAAGATTACCCACTATGTTCAAGTGAAGTGGTGGGAGCCATGCATGGCTGATCAAGCCACACCATTATTGTGTATTTCCAAAAAGATGAGACATTATGAACAGTGTTAGATGCATGTCAAAGGAACAATAACACAATCAAGAATGTAATGCCCTTGCCAGACCAAGAAGTCATCCAAGAGAATGTTGCCAGGGCCAAGATCAGATCAAAAATTGACCTGATAGATGCCTATGAACAGGTGCAAATTCGCACCAGTGACATCCCAAAAACTGTGTTTATGACCATTACAGGTACATATCACAGCAACATCATGCAAATTGGCAACTGTAATGCACCTGCAATCTTTCAATGCCTAATGACATCCATCTTTCACAACATTATTGGGAAGTTTATGCATGTGTAGTTAGACAACATTTTTATCTTCTCAGACTCCATTGAAGAGCATGAGGCACATTTATGCATAGTCTTTGAAAAACTATGCAGGGCATGCCTCTACCTCAAGTGGAAGAAATGCAAGCTATATGCTGAGTGCATTGAATGCCTTGGTCACATAATTAACAATTGTGAAATCCACCTTGATGTGGATAAACTTAATCATATACAGGAGTGGTGTACTCTTAGAAATTACAATGATATTCAACAATTTGTAGGACTTGTAAATTATATCAGGAACTTCTTGCCTAATATCTTGGCATACACTGGGCCATTGATGGCAATAACTCAGAACAGGTCACCTTTTCATTGGTGACCCATCCACTGACAGTGTTTTGACATGATTAAATAAATCTGTAATGAAACACCAGTCATTTGGTTTATAAATCCTCAGAAGGAGAATCTGATCTGGCTCATATGCAATGCCTCAAAGACAGGTGTCAGGGCCATGTATGGACAAGGTCCTACATGGCAACAATGTTGCTTCATGGAGTTTATGTCAAAGAAGTTCACTAATGCCCAGCATAACTATGCTGTGCATGAACTTGAGACTTTAGCAATTCTCAAGGCCCTGCTGAAATGGAAAGACAAGATTTTGGGGTATAAGATTCATGTAATCATGGATCACAAAGCCCTTGAGTTTTTCAAAACTCAAACAACCTTGTCACCCCATCAGAGGTGGTGAATGGACTATATGTCAAAATTTTATTTTAACATTACTTATATGTAGAAAGAACTGAATAAAACAGATTGTTTATTGTGCTACTTTGAATCAGATATGCCACAAAATGTGTATCATGTCTATGATTATGTGTGAGCTGACACTCACATTGACCTAGATGGAGACAACTTACTTCCACCACAGATGGATGAAATTTGCAAGCACATAGCAAAGTTACATGCTATGAGGAATACCCCACTGTAGTGGAGTATGCAGCTGCAAGACCAAGTTGAAGAGTGGGATCAGAAGGCTGAAAGGCTTTATAATGGTCAAAGCATCCATCCTAGTGAGACCACAGGTCAGAACAATCTGATAGAGAAGGATGTGTAGCTTGAGCAGCTCAGGCAAGCACTATTTAGTGCCACTCATCAGACTGCTCCTCCTGACTGGTCAGATAATGCATTTCTGCATTGCATTTGGAGAGGATATAGTGGCAACAAGTTGTTTGCCAAGGTATTGAAGTCATCAAAGGACTATAAATCCTTTTATGTAGAGCATGGATTGTGCTGGAAGAATTTGATGGTAAACAAGGTATTGTGTGTACCTCAATGACCAAGAGATTATCTCCTAAATTCTTGACCAGGCACACTGTGCTCTAAGACACTTTGGTGTCCAATGCACTATGGAGTATATTTGTAGATGGTACTGGTAGCCATCCATATTGGCAGACACAAGCTTGTTCTGCCAGACATGCTCTGCATGTCAGCAGACCAAAGGATCCAACAAAGTGCTTGCAAAGAAACTTCATTCTCTATCCATTCTAAAAAAAATCCTAGAACCCAATTGGAATGAACTTTATTGGTCCATTTCCAGAGTCCAAGGAGTATAACTACCTCTGGGTAGTTATATGTTGGATGATAAGCATGGTGCACCTTATCTCAATGCACACAACCATGACAGCATCCCAGCTGTCATGGATTTACTTATGCAAGATCATGAGGCTACATGGCCTCTCAAGCTCAATTGTGAGTGATTGAGACTTAGAGTTCACATCTAAATAATGGCATGAATTACACAAGATATTAGAAGCCAAACTTCTCATTTCAACATCTTTCCATCTGCAGACAGATGGTCAGACAGAACAGGCCAACCAAAACATTGGCCAGATACTTTGGATGGTGGTATGTCTAGACTAGAAAGATTGGGTGGATTGTATTGATCTCACCAAGTTTGCAATTAACACAAGCATTTTTTAAATGACACAATATGCACTGTTTGAATTGAGCAGTGGGTATATGCCCTCCATGATCAAGGAAATCTGGTTGAATTTAATGATCTTTAGGGGCATAATGGAGTTTGCCTGCCAGACTCTGATAAACCTAGCAGATGCTCATGACATGATTATTAAAGCTTGCATCTAAAGATGTGAAAGGCTAATACCCATTGCCAGGAAGACCCTGAGCTGGTAGAAGGTGCACTCATGTACCTGTTCACTTGAAACTTGAGTCTTTCAAAGGACAGAGCAAGGAAGCTCTGTCTGAAATGGGTTGGGCTATATAAAATCATTGAGGCATTTGATGATATCTCAAATTACATGCTGGAATTGTCATGGGCACTTCAGAAGTAATAACTTGTTTCCAAGTTTCATGTGTATTGCTGTGCCTATATCAGGCCAATGACAACACGATGTTCTTCAATAGGACTATGCCAGAGCCCTATGATTTTGCGGCACTAAATAACTACAAATAATTCATGGATGAATTTATTGGCCATTGCTGAGGAAGCGATGGCCTAGAATTTGAGGTCTAATGGAGCCTCAGTGACACCACTTGAAAGTCACTACTGATCTGCAAAGACCTAGTGGCCCTTGACAGATATTTGGAAGTGCAAGGCATTAAGTACTCAAGTCAGCTGGCTAGACACACCTAACTGATGCCATCAGTCAGGTGAGATCAGGTGACACTGGCTATCAGCATAGCCATCAGAAATCAGTGACACTGGCCATCAGCATGGCCATTAATGACACAAATTTTTTGGTAAATAAAGACAAACTTGTGTCTTCACTAATGCTGACTACCAAACCTGAATCTTAGAGCAGAGAGACTCAGCCAAGAACAAGGCACAGACCATTGCCAAGGGCAAGAGTAAGGAGAAGGAGCAGGAGCAGGAGCTATCTGCAGCTGCAGATAAGCAGTTGGCAATACTACTCCAGTGTCTTCATGATGCTAGAGTCCTTCAGGAGGTAGATGCAGGGGTGTTGAAAAACCCTGTGATGCAGCTGGCATTCACTCAAGTTCTCAATGAACTTAACACCATGTGTCAGCAAAAGGATGAGGCATGTGCAGACCTCTTTTGTCAGGCTTTGGAGAAGGAGAAGCGCATAGCTTTCCCTTCACAGCCCCTTCACAAGCCAAAAAAAAGCTCATCAAACAGAACCCTTGCTATCTCCAGCAAGTGGACTTGAGATCAAAGCCCTGGTCTTGCCATACTGTGAGAATGACATGCCTGAGGATGAAGACTAAATGGACAAGTTAGAAGACTTCTCATCCTCAGCAGCTCCTGGTCCATCGACCTCCTATGCATACAAAATCTAAGGTGCTGCAGTGCCTTCTTTTAAGAAGGCCAAAAAAGCAGAATGTGACAAGCCTGTTGCAATGGTGCCCATGGAATTTCCTCAAAATGTGCCTCAGAGAGCAGATAAAGGACTCATTAAAGTCCATGAGTCTATGACCTATACATTACCCCACCAGCTTATGCTGCACTTGCACCACTCATTAACTGAGCCAACTTTAACAACAAAGAAGTTGTCATGTTAGTGCTGGTGCAGGAAGCTGGCCAAGAAGAGGATGAGAAGAGTGGAGATGATGAGTACATCTCTGAGTATGAATATCAGGAGATCAAAGCAGATGACTATGCAGCTACACATCATCTGAAGAAGGCCCACAATAAAAAAGTGGACCACAGAATAAAGGCAGAGCAACAGCATCAAAATGCTGCCCACTAAAGAACAAATGATAGTCATTCTGGGCATCTTCCTGTAGAATAGGAGATTGTGTTGATTGATGGGTGCTGAAAGCGCTGCAACAACTTTCAGGGCATTTTGCATCCTGATTTTTACTATTCACTGGGGAACAATCATGTCTTTGTTGCAAGAACTGCTCAGAGATAGGAGAAGATGGGCTGCCCAGCATATGTGGCCCAGAGTGAGTACCTTTACCAGTGAGTACCATTGATAGGGTTCAGAAATAGCTGAACACAGAAAACACCTCAAAATACACTCCTAATATGATGCAACTGGTCACATGCCAGGAGCACATGATTTTACTTTCACGCTCCATTCATACTTACATTCATATTCCATACAAGCCAAATAAGAAAAGCCAAGCATTATAAATTATGCACTACAAAGACCAATTGCTTACTATTCCATTCTTACTGTACAAGTTTTTCATTATCCACATTAGCAATACACTCCCGATGTGAGATAGTCTCACTTATCAATAGTACTAATATAAAAACAAAGCATTATGGACTATTTCACATTACAAAACATTACTTACTTTTTAATATAAAAACTCTATCAAATTTAGATTACAACACAAAAGAATCCACCTCTCTAAACTATACTGCTTGGCTGCCGCTCTTCTGAGTAAAAGTCTTCCTACTCTACATGTTTCTCATCCTGCACAGCCCTAGTCCAGAGTTCTTCCCTCCTGAACACCTGCCATTGGACAAAACCTCTATTGCTAGTATGCTAGCTAAGTTGGCCATTGGGTGTCATGTACTGCCAACCACTGACAGTGTTCCCTTCTGAAACTAGTACTTGACACCAAACAATTTCCCTTCACATTAAATTTCCTTCTCTCTCTACTCCCTATACTCTTCTCAATTATCCTTCCAATGTACAACCATTTAAATAATGTTCTCAACCACCTCATCCTTTAATCAACTACAGTCACTAAACCTCTTTTCTGCTAGATTCTCTTTTTCCTTTGATAAAGTCCATTCCCTACTCCTGAGCCCTCTATAGTACAGTTCTAGTACCTAGAAACCTGCTGGGACAAGCCCTTGCAAAACACACTAATGCACCCCTACCACAAAAACCTGCTTGTTTGGGTTGTTGTGTTCTTTGAAGTCGCCTAGCTCCTCATTCACTACACACATCTAGACCAGGTTGGACATCATCACCATGTGGGATGCCTATGAACTCAGAGCAGCTGCAGCTGCTCTGTCAACTGGTAAACAACTCTCTTAAGAGGGCTTCTCCACAAGAATGCATAATTGTGTTCTTGCTTCTCTAAGAATTTCAATGGATTGTGTGCCATATACATTCCAAATTACTTGACCAAACAATGCTTCAGATGCTGGAGTCATCTGTGAATGACTCCTTCTGCTGGTTCTGTACCACTGACTGAGCATGATGACCAGTTTACTTTATTGCTTAGCATGACACTCTAGAAGCATGCCTTGATATTCCCACACATAAAGCAGAACTAGTACAAGTGCCTGCCAGTCACTATTTCTTCATTGACCTGTGGGCACAGTATATCCTGCACCATAGTCATCCAGGATCCATCAACCCCTTTTCTGGTGTTGCTGTAAATGCCACTATGCAAGTCAATCATTGATCAACTTTTTGATACATTCTTGGGCATGCATTGGCCCCTACTGCTGCTCTTGCATGCACAGTATTCATAAGGGTGTGGGCCACTGTTGTGGCCTGCTCTTGATTATATGTAAAAGTGATTGACGATTACAATCACCTCCACCCCAGTGCTTCTTTTGAGGAGATTGATTTAGCAACCTTCACTCTGCAAAAGTTACATCTTGAGCCTTACCAGGCTTAGAATCTCAGTAACATTGACATTGTTCACCTGTTATTAGCAAACAGAATCTCAGCAGTGTAGGTAGACCATGCCTACACTTACAGGATCTATTACCTAGATCACTACTGGTCAGGCAGCTCTATGCATACTGACCTATACCAACATGTTGATGAAAATCATCATCATAATCTTTAACAATTCAGGGAGCCCCCTCATATGCACAAGTGTGATGGGTGGTACACATCCACTGTCAACGATCAAGAACACTTACGCATCTGAAAACCCTTGCAGAAGGATCTCTGGCTGCAATATAGAGAGAACAGTATCTTCACATTCTTCCACAACTGCCTACTATCTGTTGTGGAGGCCTCCATTGGCCTCCCTTCTCAATCAAGCCTAGCTGCCAAAGGAACCAGCAGCCTTTCAGTCAGGGCCACTAACATTGAACACCCCCCTTAGTGACTAACACAATTACTAGCACAGGCACAACTAGTGCACTTACTCCCATGTCCAGCACTCCATCCAGAAGTGCACACCTGCCACCACTGACAGTCAATATGAAGATGACCCCAATGGCCAGCACCATCCAACCATCACCTATGCCTGAGAGTAGTGGTGGGAGCACCACAGCAGCTAATGCTGCTGACCAACCACTTGATTGAAGCAAGGACATAAAGGAGGCCATGCACACTGGCACACTGTGCCCAGGCAAACCTGGACAATAATGACTGTCCCAAGTCATCAATATTATTTGGGTCTTGTTACCTTCAACTGGGCCTAATCTACAGCAGTTAGAGAAACTGATGACTGTTCCAAGTGGTTGATATTATTCCTTTGTGACTCCAGTCACTTAACCAGAATGGATTGGTCTGAAGCTGACTGCTCCATTGCCATGTACTGCCATTAGTGATACTAGAAGTGGTTGTGCTGTCTATGCAACCACAACAGCAGAGGAATTGAGACATTTCAGTCTCAAGCTACTGAAGTGGCCATGTTATGTACATGACCACAACAGCAGAAAAATCCAGACATTTCAGTTTCAAGAGGCAGGATGCCAAATCCCACCTTTCACCTTGCTCAAAACACTATGAGTCCATTAATTGTGTAACAGACTCAAGAGGGAGTATGTAATGGACTAATAATCATTACATTATAATATTTATTAATTGGCATCACTAAGTGGTGATGCCATATATAACTAATGTATTATATAATGTAAGAGCAGCTTTGCCCTTACTTCATGCAGTGTAGTAAAATCCACAACTGGTCTGACTTATGCTGTGTAATCTGTAAGAAACAATTACATAATGACAATGTTACAGATGGTCAGCTCAAATTGCCACAAGAACCAACTCTGTAGAAGCATCCAGACATAGCCCACATGATAAGAACCTGTCCAACTCTCAAGGCAAAGAGGAGACTTATGCCAGCATTTCAGGCATGCTGTCAATGAGGATGAGGGAGAATGACAGCACAACTGAGTACTGAGATCCTACTCAGAGGCTATGAGGTGACCTGACTTGTGAAAGGAGCTGATGAACAAGGAGATGAGGCAAATGCACAAAAAAAAGTGTGGAGGCTGATTGAAAGGCCAAAGGATGCAAGGACAATGAAGAATAAATGGATTTTCACTCTGAAATATGATGTGGATGAGAATGTAGTTGATCGTAAGGCAAGGCTAGTGAAAAAAGGTTTCTTGCAAATACCTAGGGTGGATTTCTTCACAATGTATGCTTTGGTTGTCAAATATGAGTCACTGAGGATCAACCTGGTAGTCAGCACCATCCTTGACTAGGAAATCTGGCAAATTGACTGCACCAGTGCCTACCTGAACATGCCTACCCAAGTGCTGATCTTGATGGAACAGCCTGAGGACCACAAAGTAAAGCCAAGCCAAGTATACAAGGTGGACATTATGACAGGTGAGCAGGTTTGAGAGAGCAAGTGTGGAGATGAGGATGGTAAAAGCAAAAGGTACAGCAGTAGCAAGAGCAACAATAAGAAGGGCCTAGTATCACTACTTGACAAAGCACTGTACAGCACCATGAACACAGCAAAAGACTGGTGGAGCATGCTTGACAAAGACATGAAGCAACTAGGGTACAAAAGATCAGCAGTGAATCAGTCAGTACAGTCAAAGGTGTGAGACAGGGAGAAAACAGTGATGAGCACATATACCGGTGACAGGCACAGACTTATCATGCTGGACCAGAAGAAGTACCCCAAACACATACTTGAAAAATTTGGCATGTCAAACTGCACAACAAAGTATACCTCACTCCCACAAGACATTATTCTGAGCCAATTGCAGGCACTGACAACTGCCAAGGATCACTAGTACATGAAAGATAAATAAATCCAATGGATGTATACAGCAATGGCAGAGATAGAAATGGGGGTACCTTACCCTGCAAAGTTGCAGGCAGATGATACCAAATTGATTTCAATCACCAAGAATAAGCACAACCACAACTGAGTCAAGCATATTGATGTTAGGCACCATTTCATCTGAGATGCTGTCAAAAACAGAAAGATCAAGATCAAGTATGTTCCTAGCACAGAGAATCTGGTGGATGTATTCACAAAACCCCTCCCAAGACCACAACACCACAAGGCTTGTGCCACACTGTGACTATTTGAGAGCTGACACATACTGCAAGTCCAGGGGAGTGTTAAAGATGGATCATGGGGCACATCAGGCATGTGATCCAGCACACTGCTGCAGGAGGGAAAAGGCAGGGAAAAACTATACAGTATGTGTCCATATTGCAATATGCACCTTGTTAACATTGGAAAATCTGGCTTGGAAAATTGGCACAAGGTATACAAAGGTAGCAAGAAATGTGTTGAAAACTCAAAAAAAAATAGAAGGTTGCTCAGATTGTTATGTGGTTGTGAGCAAAGGCTGCACAGTTCTTTGCACCAAAAGCCCTTCATGTTGAACCAGCAGTATCTGCACCACCACAAATTCAATCAACCTCACTATCTTTGAAACTTTCCACTCAACCTCTGTCATCAATCTCAGTAAATACATGCCCTGATGCTGTGCAGCTACTTGACACATTTAAAGAAAAGATTGAAGGATTACCAACAACAGTGGAGGTTGTGGATACAAATCACCCACTAGCTGCATTTTTAGATGATCCTCAGGGATGCATAGAGAATGGTGAAGAAGAGTAACAAACATGGTGGAAAACAGCATCAAGAATAAGGCATAGACATGGTCAAGGCCGGTTGAAGTTGCCCTGATGATTTGATTACTATATTTGGAATATTACTAAGCAGATAGGTAGGTAGGTAGGTCACTCAGATTGTCTCTAGGAAAAAATTCAACCTGATATGTTTTTTTCCAATTTTGGGTACCCCTTGACTGAGAGTTCAGGCAAGCGGTTGCAGGAAGAAATGGGATTTCTTGAGTCAACAGTTCTCAAGTGGTCCCCCCCCCCTTCTAAGAGAGAGAGAGGGACCAAACTCAAGCTAACTACAGAGGACTAATTCAGTAGGATGAGTAGAGTAAAATGTAAGTAGAATGAATGTAATGAATAAGGATGGCAGGTGGGATGACAATGCATGATGCAAGATCTATAATGATGAGCACTGCGAGCGCAGTGTGAGATGACATAAGTAATGAGAATGGAATACATACCTGCAAGTGCAGTGTGAAATGACAAGGTCATCACAACCGACACCCACAGCTATATAGGATATTTGAACAATGAACAAAGGAAAGGTTGTGATGAAGTGAAGAGTGGAATAAAGAATAAAGGAATGGCATCTAATCTGTGACCCAAATTAACCCTAGGCAACCCCCCTCTCAACTTGCCCAATCCACCATGTATGATGTGATGTAAGGGCAGCTTTGCCCCATACTTCATGCAATGTAGCAGAATCATAGACTAGTCTGACTTACACTGTGTGAACTGTAAGTGGCAATTCCATAACAACACTGTTACAGGTACAGTCTAATCTAGTCATTTGCACCAGACTGAGGCAATATTCTTATATTGGCTTACTTAGTCCCAATACCTGGATTCCAACAATGTAAACAGAAATCCCAAGCCCCCCACTACCAAACTCAAGCCTGAGTCTCCAAAAGAACAGCCGACAGTATGTACTTAGTACACTGTCGACAAAAACTCGGCTTTCGAGAAAAAAAAACAAACCAACAATATTATCAACTATAAAATTAGTGGTATGGATTCTGATGAGGGTTCTATACTACACTCCAAGCCTCTTCAATAACCAAGTTCCTACATGGAGGAGTTGATGATCTTCTAGATATTCTCCGAATGTCACATATGACATAAGGTTTAAGGTTCCCTGTGCAGATGGTCAATATTGTAATTCTCACTTAAGTCGCCGCTCGTGATCGACGTCGACTTTACGATGCAGATCAACATTGATTCAGAATAAGTGGTCGTGGACTTTCTGTCACATCATGATCAAGCTTCAAGGGTGAACTGATTTTTTACAACCTCTACGTGGATCCAATATTGATATAGATTTGTGGAAAGTAACCATTACTCTAACATGAGGTATCAGGGTTCCGAAAGACTTTTGATCATCTCTGGACTGTTCTGAGAAGTGAAGCCATTATGGCCAGGTTATAACCCCTGCTTGACCTTTACGAGATAATCATGAAAAGCAAGTACATCCATATGGCAACTGTCCTTACTGTAAACTAATATTTGGGACGACTGATTCCCGATGTGCCAAACCACTTTCCTTTAACCTACAAACACCATAATGTCAATCATACATGGTCTGCCAATTTCGAGATACCTTACCATCAGGTTCCAATAAGCCGCGGGGAATAAGTCCTAGATAAAAATCAGATTAGTTGCTGAGTAAATTACACTGTAGAGTCATACTTTTTTCAAGTGATAGAACAATCTTCAAGATCAGGGAATTGAGTAAAAGTAGCTTGCATCACTTCATTGTACTTGCCTGTGGCTCTTTCCTTGATCGAAGAAACTGGAGAAGGATTCCTTTGGCTCCAAACCGTATTTGAATTCAGCTAACATCAGCTCCCCGTAACCAGTCAGTAACTAGAGCAGATCAATGATGGTTTGACACGATTCCAAGACAGCAGTTAACGAAAACGTACGGGGCAGCTGGTATAGCCATCATAAACCGCGTCACTCACTTTACCCGTCTCCATGACGGAGTAAAGATTCTCGGTAAGAACAGGTGCTTGGGCGGTGATGGCTGCTGCCGTCTTAGATGTAGGGAGTGATGAGCAATCACCTAATGCAAAGATATTGCTGTATTCAGGGTTATTGTGTCTCAAAGTTGACTTGTCAACGTCCACCCAACCAGCGCTATCCGCAATAGGAGATCCCTTGAGCAAGTCGAGAGGCCCCATTGGGGGCGTGACATGTAGCAGAGTGTAATCAACGTCAACCAGAGATCCATCAACCGTCTTGAATGTGGCCCGGTGATTAACAGAATCGACTGCTACAAGGTTGTGTTGGAAGTAACCTCCGACACCTCGTTCAAGTCGAAGAGCTTCTAGTGCATCCGAGTACTTTTTAACACTGAACATGGTTGGCATGCCCGTGTAGAAATTAACTTTGATATTCTCATTCCGTCCAGTCCGGCGGAAGCGGTCCCATGCCATCCACATGATTTTTTGAGGAGCTACAAAAAACGGATAATTTTAAGAGAAAGAGCATAAAGTCAACATGAATGTGTACCTCCTGCGCACTTGATAATTCCAGTAGGCTGTGTGAAAATTGTTTGGCCATATCGAAGACCTTCGATGTCATCCCAGACTTTGTCACAAGTATCGTACGAATAGATGGACGAAACACCCGAATTGGGATCAATAAGGGCACTGGAAAGGCCTTTGATCCCTTCCCAATTGATCTTTAGGCCAGTGGCAACGACGAGAGCATCATAAGACAGTTCTCTGCCTGTTACTGTTGTTACAGAAGAGGTTTTCGGGGAAAACGATTTCACATTTTCTGGAATGTATGTAATATGCTTTGGAACCAGTGGGGCAAGCAGAGCACGAAAATCGCTCTTCGGTCGCAGTCCCGAACCAACAAGGGTCCTAAATAAAAAGAGGTATTAGATGGATCTTAAAGAAAAGCAATTACAAGCCATTACCATCCAGGCTTGTTGAAAGTGGTCCATAAGAAGCTGTGGTAGTATTGAAGGATTCAACGACATACTTGGTAATAATGGTAGTCTGCTCCGTCGGCAATTGCAACGTCGCCTGCACCTAGAGGAGTTCCTGCGGCTGCAAAACGGTCATAGATCTGTTGAGCAACAGACAAACCACCACTTCCTGTAACGATTTTAGTGTAGGTCAAATCATAGTAACGGCGAGAGACAGAAGTACCTCCACCTATGACTAGGACCTTGAACTTGTCCTTTTCGACGGCTGTCGCGAGCGTACGAAAATAAGGCCGGTATAGACGCGGCCTCAGGGTCGACAGCCCGCTGCGAGAGAAAATCAACATGAGCACGGAGAACAGGTTTTCAAATCAGGTGTTGACAAATCGGGCGTCCGAACACGGATGTGTCTCCGACAACCGACTCGTGTAGGCTGGACTCTCCTTCAAGTTCCTGGCGGACTGTTCGTTCTCTCTTGTTCATACTCCTTGTCATTCTGCCAGACTGGTTCTGTTGTCTTTCTATTGCTTCAAATGCTGCATAGCACTCCTTGTCTCGGGTCCAAAGGCCTTCCTAACAACCCACGTCTTCGTTCCCGTTCCGCAGTGTGGTCAAGGGACTATATTCCGTCGCGCCCTGCCAACCACCCAGAACGCTCTCGTACCCCGCCCCTTCCTGAGCCTCGTTTTTTTCGTGAAAACAAACGACGTCCTAGGGGGCATTTAACACACAAATCTGATGATTCCACTTCTTCCACGACATCCTCCCTGTTTGAACAAATGAAACTTGATAGTGGCTATGCTTCCTCGCGTACGAGTCGAGAGGAAGAGTATAAGAATTCGCATTCTACTTTGCGGCCGTCTCGAAAACCTGTAGCAGAAGGGAATCTTTATCAATCGCAGGGTAAGCTGAACCCTTTTAGTAGTCTTTGTTTCCAACGATGCATGCATCGCTCATCAAACAGACCTTGTAGACACCACTGGGACAGGGAAGGCTATCTGGAATCGTGTGGCTACGGCCGCCAGCAATCTTACTGTGAACATCAGTCAAGCTTGGGCTACTAATCTCCTAGCATTTGCGGGGGAAGGTGACTTGTAATTCCACATTTTTTTAGTCTGTACATCCTGAAGATTTATACAGAAACGCCTCCGGGTCAGGAATCACGCCTCACTCGTGCCATGAAAGCATATCATCTCGAAAAAGCTCGTAATCCCACTGATCTTCCCTCTTGGCTCTTCGATGAGAGTGAGCGTTATCGCCGCTCAGAGAGCTACAGTGTACCGAGCCGTGATAACAATGATATTCGTCAATGTCCGCAGCCAATGAACAAGATGCCCAAGTCGCGTGGGCTCCGTGATGTCTATGATGTTCATCGACCGGATACTCTCAATCCCATCTCAATCCCTTTCCAGCGATTGTCTAAAGATGATGATTCGCGGCCTCCCTCCAATGCAGCTGATCGACTAAAAGGACTGCGGGATGCAAAGCGTGCCACCGCGAACTCTACAAGACCTCTTCCTGAAGCAGGCCAACCAAAGAACAATGAGTTTGATGCTGCATCAAAGGCAGCTGTTACCCAGCGACCACGAGTGGGCCTGCCACCTGGGCCTCGACGTGTGAGGAAAGCGACAGATGTGACAATCAAGGATCTGTCGGAAGATGACAGATAGATGGATGTTATGTATAGATCCGGTTATTTCGCCTGGAGACTTTGTGCCTTGGATGAAGTATATCTATTTTAACGGTATGTACTGGCTTAAGTTTCTACCCGATTAGATGCTTTTGGGGATGCTGTGACACCTGATAGCGAAAACGGAAATGGAAGTTGCTTGTCAGCTGGCCGGCGTAGCCGATCGTTGAAACAGCGTTACTATGTATTACCATCCATCATCCATGATGTGGCAGGTTGATCCAATGTAACATTGAACCACCACCATCCGTGAAAAGGGAGGTCGACCATGAGAGACCTCGAATATATTATACATTAGTTGATGACGAGTGCGGTCAGCCGGGACGAGAATTCGCTAGAAGGCCCTGGTGGAAACGGTCACAGATGGACAGTTGAATTGGAACCAGTTCGAACTGTCCATCTTGCGCACGACTTCTCCTGATCATCGTTTCCATGGGGTTTGATCTCCACGTATGCCTTAAAGACCCCTAGGAGCCCATTTCCTTCCGCTCACCTTCGTTTCTCTTCTTTTTCGTTTCGTTTCGTTTCTTCTTTCGTTTCGTTCTCTCTCTCAATTGAGTTGAGTTGATCCTCGCTAGTCCTACTTTCTGTTCGAGGTGAGGCTACAGGGCCCAATTCTGTTCTCTTGTCTCGCTGATCTGCTCGCTCAGATCACCACCCTCTTTGAAAGAGTCTTTCAGTTAATTCCCCTGGGAGGGTTCAGCAGCTTACAGTCCAACCGCATTCACGCTTCTACGGTCTTTACCCTTCGTATTCTAAGAAATGGTTTTCATTACTCCTTTCCTCGGAGCTGCCGCGCTACTCTCCGGTATGGCTTCTGCTCTACCCCGTCCGGCCGGTAACGGAGTGCTCGTTAACTCGTAAATATTCTAACATTCTCTTCGAATATAATACTGAGGTCGATCTTCAGCCAATCGACTACTGCTTCTGCTGCTCTTGCTACTGACGCATCCAGCAGCAGCCCTGCTACATCTGGCTCGAGCACTGGCAACGGAGTGGTCGTTGCTTCGTGAGTGTTCTCGATAATCTCTCTAAAAACTTGTTGAGATCGGTCTTCAGCCAATCGACGTCCGCTTCCGCTGCTGTTGCTACTAATGCATCTAACAATGGTTATGGTACTGCTGCTACATATGGCTCTAGCTCTGACTCTTCGTACGGTTCATCCGCTTCGTACGGTTCATCCGGTTCGTACGGTGCCAATTCGTTCAGCAGTAACAGTCTTGCAACTTCAACTTCCTCGGCTGTTTCGTCTTATTCCACGCCTGTGTATGGGTCCGGAGCTTCCAACTGGGGAGGATCAGGTTACGATAGCTGCGTTGCTCGTAAGAGAAAAAAGATACATCTAAGTACTTTTTTTCTGATGGTTGTGTTCTTTCTGCAGAGTGTCTCGCTCAATACGGCTCTCCTGATTCAGCGTACATGCCGACTTCCACCAGTGGGAGCGAGGGAAGTACTGGTACTGGCGCCACCCACACTATCATTGTCGCACCCAGTCAGGGCGTCCTTCGCTACGTTCCATTTGCCGTCAATGCCTCAATGGGAGATACCGTAAAGTTTGTGTGGGGCGCCAACACCCACACTGTTACCAAATCGTCTGAACTTACTCCTTGCAACAAGACGAGTGATGCCTTGTTTGCCTCAGGTACCCATGACAAGGGCTTCGTTTGTATGTCGATTGTGTGATTTTCCTATTTTTATAAACTCATTCCTTTCTTCAGTCACTCAGGTTGTCAACGACACGAACCCTATTTACTTCTACTGTGGCACTCCCAACCACTGCCAACAGGGAATGTTCGGTATCATGTATGTATCGTTCTCCCTTGTATACGTGTTCTTCTTTGTAACCACCACATCTTCAGTAACCCCCCGAATGCCTTTGGTGCCGCAACGTCTGTCTCTGCCTCAATGCAGTCGATTGGTACCAGCGTAAGGGTTTTGTTATTTGACCATCTTTTCTTGCTGAATATCGTCCTCAGAATCCTGATGTTGCTGCCTATGCTTCTTACACCTCCAATAAAACCACGAACAGCCTTGCTGCGTCCAAGTGGGGAGGCAGCATCGATCTCTCTGCTCTCCCTGTCTGGGCTCAGGCCGCTGCCGCCGAGAATGTGTTATACACTCGTAATTTCCTTGCTTCTAATCCGGAAGTTCTTAAAGAAGACGGCTCTGTCGATCTCAGCAGTGCTGCTGCCACGCCTCTCATGATCCCTCAGGATGTTGGCGCTGATCTCAACAACGCTGCTGTTGTCTCCGCGCCTTCGACGGAGACTTCAGCTGTCACCAGTGGGACCGCTACTACCAGTGAGGCTGCTGCTTCGACCAGCGCGGCAGCCATTGGCAACGGTGCAAGCTCGCTGGCCTCACCCAAGGCTTTCGTTGCCCTCTTTGTTCTTGTGGCAACCTTCTTATCTCTTTAAAGAACCTGTCTGGCTGGGATCGAGAAAATTGGCATTAACGACGGTGAAATGTGCAATATAATGGTTACACCATTGGACTTTCTTAGAATATTAGTATATACCGTTTGGTCCACTTTTGCATGTCAGAGTCTAGACTTAACTGCGTTTCGATTTTGCTGGCTTTCTACCTTAATACTTCACAACAAAGGATACCAGCTGCTTGATTGAATTTCGGATTATTGACAGAAATTTCAGAAACCAAAAATGTCATCAATCTCATCCTTCGCCTTTTTCGCCTTTTTCTTCATTTTATGGCCGCGATCTTTTTCTGATTCCAAAGTCGCAGAGGACGAGACGTTACGTTTGATAAACGTGCGTGCTGGCACTGAGCAGGTATGGTGTAAAGATGCTTACCTCGTAACCACGGAATGGGGGACGCACCATTGATTTCAGAGTTTGACACGTCAATCTCCGAGTCAACCAACTTCGAAGTCGAGGAGTTCTTGTATATGGGATCAATATTCATTGCATCGCCCTGGCTAACTTCTACGCCCGGAAGTGAGAGGATGGGGTCTTCTGGCAAGATGCTAGGCCGCTGATCGAGTAAACATAATTTGAGCGGCGAAGAATAAGACAACATACAGTGACAGGTGATAACCCAAGAATATGTCTTGTAACATCCAAAATGGACCGTAAAATATCCTGGAGAACCTCACATGCCATTCTTATTCGTGATACAACGGCAACAAGAGTCAAGATCAGTTGAAGAAATGCTCCAGATTGCATTGCGAGAGTGAAGGATCTAGAGATTGATGAAGAACCAGTGAAAAACATTGAACCCTAACACATACCTATAAGCCTCTAATAGCCTTCCTTGCATCTGTCACAACCAGGTCAAGGTGATCCTTGAATGGAGAAAAAACATCCATACCCTTATAACCAATGCGAAGCACATGTTTAGTTTCTGAAAAACCAGAACGACAAAGGGGCGATCAGGAAAGTGCGTCCAAGAACCCTTCGTCGCTTTTCGGCTTGCAAGGGTGACTGAGCAGGGATGCAGGTCCTGTTAGAAAGCACTTACTCAAATGGTAGAACTCCATCGCTGAAAAAAGA
Organism: Termitomyces sp. Mi166#008; assembly: GCA_018857285.1. Classification (NCBI taxonomy): domain Eukaryota; kingdom Fungi; phylum Basidiomycota; class Agaricomycetes; order Agaricales; family Lyophyllaceae; genus Termitomyces; species Termitomyces sp. Mi166#008. The sequence continues at coordinate 44,649 of JABAKA010008052.1, read as the reverse complement.
ATTCCGTAACATGTCCACAGCTTGGTCCATGTGCATCTCATCCAAACGTTTGCAGAAACGTCGAGTCTCTAAGACGCGTCTCCAGAAAAGAGATAGGCGGTGCTGGTTTTTTCCCTTGTAATAGAGTCTCTCGAGAACCCTGTGTTCGTCTCGAAACGCGTCAAGAACCAGATTGAGACGACGTGAAAAGCCCTTGAGAGCTTTGAGTTGGGAGTCAACGGAGGCATGATGAGAATTCTCCAGAAGACGTCTTTCCAATGATGAAGGGCAAAGAGTTTTAGTATTCCTCTTCAACATCATCTTTCCTGGAACGCCGAGTAATGTTAAATGTGGGTCGCTTATGTGATCTCTCAGCGATCACAACTCACCTTTCACCAGCTAAACCTCTTACATCGCCAATGGCACAGCCAGGGCAAGATGCCAAGTTCTTTCAAAGGGGAAAGACAGAAGTTGGTCGTATTCATCACTGACATTCCTCCCTCAGTTCGATAACGTTATCATAGGAACTTCGCGCAGAATTGCAGGCTGCAGAGTCCAAAGACAAGAAGTTCTTGAAGCGAAAGACGGCGCTTAAGAAGATTGTTGCAAATATTACGATGGGCAATGATAGTTGGTACACTTTCCCTTTCCTATCAGGAAGACCGAGTATATGACCTTCTCTTGAGTGTCACCTTTATTTACCGACGTCGTGCAATGTCTGGGTACTCCACTATTGGAGATTAAGAAGAGTGAGTGTCGTTGACAGTGCATTATGTGTCCCATTCAACTCTTTGCAGTGGTCTACCTTTTCCTTGTCAGCTATGGTAGATCGAAGCCAGACCAGATACATATTGTCATCCCAAATTTCCTTGCGGTGAGCCAAACGACATAAAATACTAGTTCTTTTTGTTCAGACCTTTACAGGACTGCAGCGATCGCAATCCTCTCATTCGTGCCCTTGCCATTCGTACCATGTCTTATATCCCTATTCCCGTTGTCACCGATTCGTTAATCGAACCGCTACGACATTGTCTGAAGGATCGGGATCCTTATGTTCGCAAAACAGCGGCAATTTGTGTAGCTAAGCTATATACGGCTGACCCACGGAGGGCGGAAAGGGGAGGTTTCGTTGAGATGCTACGAGACCTCATGTTGGACGGTAACGCTACTGTTGTGGCGAACGCTGTTGCTGCACTGTCGGAAATTGGCGATAGACAGGATGGTGTCATCTTCAAGCTCAACCTCGCCACAGCAAATAAACTCCTTGCAGCACTCGGTGAAAGCTCGGAGTATGTTATCACCTTTCTTTTTCGTCTCTTTTGCTGATATCTATGATAGGTGGGGACAAATCTACATTTTGGACACCTTACTACGTTATGTACCAGAAAGGCATGCAGATGCGGAGCTTATGGTGGAAAGGATTATTGTTCAGCTCCAGCATGCGAATTCCGCTGTTGTGTTAACCACAATCAAAGCGCTTCTATACCTCATGAACTACATGGAGAACAGAAAACTCATAGATTACTGTTGCAAGAAAATGGGCCCACCTCTTGGTGAGTATGTTGAAGTTCCAGGAAGTGGAGGACACGAACTAATTCATCCTCTCCAGTGACACTTCTGTCTTCCGGCCCGGAAGTTCAATATGTCGCTTTGCGAAATATCCTTCTGATCATTCAACGACGCCCAGCTGTCCTTAAAAACGACGTCAAGGTTTTCTTCTGCAAGTACAATGACCCGATATATGTCAAGCTCGCCAAATTGGAAATCATGTATCGTCTGGCACGTGCAGAAAATGTTAATGAAGTGCTGGCTGAACTGCAAGAGTGTGTATCTGTCTTGACTCTGGTGTTGATCATGTTATATGAACCTGAAGATAGGTATGCATCCGAGGTTGACGTCGACTTCGTCAGGAAAGCTGTCCGTTCAATAGGCCGTCTAGCGATTAAAGTGGAAGCTGGAGCAGACAATTGTATTCAAGCGTTGCTTGGCCTTATTGACACCAAGGTCTCCTACGTCGTTCAGGAGGCAGTGATTGTTATCAAAGACATCTTCAGGCGCTATCCGGGCAAATACGAAGGCATAATTCCGAAACTTTGCGAGAATCTTGATCTCTTAGATGAACCTGAGGCAAAAGCTGCAATGGTGTGGATCTTAGGACAATTTTCAGACAGGATTGACAACGCAGATGAACTCCTTGATGACTTGCTCTACACCTTTCTGGATGAAAGTGTTGAGGTTTGTGTTCATTGCGGCACTTTGTGCATGATTTTGACCATGTGCCCGCTTAGGTGCAACTGGCCCTTCTGACCGCAGCAGTCAAACTTTTCATTTACAAGTCGAGCTTAGATTCGACGAAAATGCTTGTACATAAAGTGCTCAAGTGGGCAACCGAGAATGTCGATAATCCTGATCTGCGCGACAGGGGATTCATGTACTGGCGCATGCTGGCAGTGAATCCAAACATCGCGGGTTCAATCGTTCTCGCAGAGAAGCCTGCTATCACCACAGATTCCGACCGTATGGATAGAGGTGCTTTGGATCAGCTCTTATTGCATACTGGCACATTGGGTAGTATATACCACAAGAATCCCGAAGTGAGTCATCTGTTCAGCATTGTTTCAGTTCCTCAATTGACACATCTAGACCTTCATTCGTAACGCAGCTGGAAAGGCGCTCATAGATAGTCCGGCCCTCAACCCCCATTCTCGTGCTGCATTGGTCACACTTCCTCGCCCACAACTACCGCCAGCGACAATCAATGTGCCGGGAACGGGACCAACAGAACCACAGACTAAAGCTATCGATGACAACATGAATCCTGCCATGAAACCAGCTCCCCCAATACCATCTTCATCCACTGTTCCCACCACTATCCACTCTGAACATGAAGGCGACGATGATGATGACGATGACGATGGACCGCCCGCTGCTGCCGATCCGTACTCTAATCTGGATGGTGCTTTTGGGAACTATTTACAGGATGAACCACGTCCCATCGGAACAGGCAATCAACAAACCACTCGACATGCAGATCTAGATGATCTATTGTTTTAGCTCTACTCTGGTATTCAATTGGGGGGAAATGTGCCACAATCCATTGTTGTCAACTTGAGAGTATGGCTTGCACCTTGTGAGGAAGCTGTGAAAGTGTATTCCTTGGTCGTAACGAGTTATAATGCTAAGAGATATTCGTGAGCCGCGGCAGACCGTACCAGTTAGCTCAGACGAACCTCTCCAAGGCCATACATCCTCCGATGGTAACTAATACGAACAATCTGTTTATCATCATTTGCACCACCCATATCTCCAGGATTGTGGGTGACAATGGATGGACGGCCACCTTGGATAACATGAATGGATACATTGTATACGCGACTCAAAGCCAAAATTTCAGGTTCGCCGCCCCACTCTGCTGTATCACGTATGGTAGCGCAATATCGTTCGAACCCTTTAGTGGTCATGGTCCCTGAATCAGACAAGTCTTCGGGGGCAGAAGGCTCGAGAAACGGTAAAAAGTCATCCTGATGTGCTAACATATACGCTGAAGCGGCATGGCGGACGACTGCATAGTTCGCCTGGGAGGCAGGCAAAATTCCGAGAAACGCAAGCTGATCTGCGATGGCGGAGTAAAGACAGTGACCGTCGGGATTGATCTTGCGGGCTCGTTAAGATATTCAATAAGAACAAAGATGAAGACGAGACTCACTTCGCGTACTTGTAACATTTGGTCCTGGCAAATTTTGTCAATATCTCTTTGCTCATCCTCCACTTCCTTCTTCAACCTGGCTTCGTTTTCAGGATCAGGCGTGGACTGTGCTTGTTGGAGTGCGGCAGCTTTTCGAGCCTAACAATCAGTACGCCTGAGAATTTTGTGGCAACAGTCCAAAAAAGATGGCTCAACCCATACCTGCCGCGCTTTGAATCGACTTTTGGCATCCTGCCTCGAGCGTATATTCATCCTTTCAGCCTGCTCAGCTTGAACCTCATCGATCACAAGAACGGATTCCGCTTGCACAGCTTGATCTCGTGAATCAAGCTGGGCAAATAGTTCCTCCATGAGGTCCTCATCTACCGGTGGAGTCGGTTCATCTTGCGACAGAGAGAGAGTCTTCTTCTGTTTATTTTTCTTCGAGCTGCCCATATCGTAAACACTGGTAGAGGTTGAGAAAGGGCTTACACAGCCACTGACAAGTGATCGAAATTGTTATACTATTATCATTGTCTGAGGCTTGTTGTAGCATCATCCCAACTCGCAGAGCGCTGCCATCTCTCACAGCAGTCAATCTCAGTCTATATTTTTGTCGTCATTATAAATCCTTTATCAGGACACTCTCGGAAAGTACTAATGGCGAACTCAACGACAGATCTTACAGCATTAGAACAGCGCTTGACCGCAATCCTCGACGATTTACGCGCATCTGATTCTGTCGCATCGTGGCGGGAAACTGAAATAATCTTGCAGACTTTAGCAAACGGTTTGCGGTCAAAAGACGGTCCAGGCAAGGAAGAATTTAAGATTTATCTAACCCAACCGACATTTGACCCATATTATCTTAGTCAACAACCACTCAATCCTTGGAGGAACGGCGCTTCCGCGTACTTTGGCCTCTTTGCTCATCCTCGCACTGCATGGATCTTCTATTCCTGACGATCAATACACATCTGTAGTTTTTGAACTTTTGAGGGTAGCGGCCAATCTTTGCATGGATCATGGTGCGCAAATTCTTCCCTCCTGAAAACAGAAGAATAATCGCTCTCAGATGAAAATCGCGGCCGTCTTCTTGAGACAGGCTTGCCTCAAGCTATTGTGTCCCTTCTCGAAGGATATACGGAGAATTTACCTCGCCCCTCACATACTCAGCCTCTCGAGCTTTCCATCCCACATCTCAGAGTCATAAAGACTTCCATCGGTGCACTCTTGAATGCCGGTATCGGTTACGGTGCGAGCAGTTCACTCATCTGGTTACTACTTCTCTGACAGTTCTTAGATGCTGTGCGATTCAGGCTCACATCTCTTGAGGCCCCCTTGACGATACTCAAGCTGTCAACTGCAATATATCCAACAGGATTTTGGTACAGTGCAACAAACAGTTCCCCTGATGCTGTCGGCGATGAAGATGAATGGATACTGCGTAGTGGTCTTTCTAATTGGGCATGGCTGGCTCTTTCCGAGCTCAAGGATGTCAAGGATGACAGTAAGTTCAAGAAGCCGAACAACCTTTCAAATGTTCATATTTTGTAGCCCTGCCCATCTTAACCCCGGATTTCTTGCCTCTACTTGTTCAACCTCTCCGTGCTTTTCTACCAGACTCATCACCATCACGACCATTGTTTGCCAAAGGCTCAGAACTTCTGAGTGGTCTCATTGAAGCCGATCTTGAAAATCTTACTGAGTCATGTATGTTGATTGAATCTTTGGCTCTCGACGTCGACGAGATAAGGCTTTCTCTCGCGCGCGGATTAGAGTCTCCAGCGGAGCATAGTGATATACCTTGTCTTTCCATTATACTTGATTTCATTGAAAACGGCAGCTACCCGAACTCGTGGACCTATGCTGCTCTCGATGAAACAGACCGGAAACGAAACGAAAAAGCATTCAACATCTGCAAGGCTGCGCTTATCAAAGCTGTTGTGGAAGTAACTGGCGAAGATAAAACTGCGGACATTCTTTGGGACGACTCGAAACTCGGAGTGCCAGGTGGTATCTTCGTTCACAAGATGGTGGACTGGCTTAAGCGCTATGTGAGAGATTTGGATGCTACAACCTCGAAACGTCCTCCCAGCACATCATCCATATTTGACAGGGAAGACATGGTCATTTGCGCTTCTCTCTCGCTGGGAAATCTTGCGAGACAAGGTCAGGATTCATAGCCTCAGGGACTGTTGTCTCCGACTCATTCAGTCATGGCAGAAAAAAACTGCAAAGCACTTGTTTCCCCTCCATATTTGTTGACCCCGGTTCTTGCATCACATCACCTCTTGTCATCGTCTACGGATATCAAAGTCAAACACGGCGTTTTGGGTCTCCTTAAACATCTTGCACAGGCGCCCCCCTCGTCAGTGGTTATACAGAATGCGCTGGGGGAAGCAGAAATAATTTGGAGGATCGCTGAAAGCGGAGTGTGGGACGAGAAAGGAGACGCAATGGCCGATATAGTTCAGCTAAGTGCTATTGGAGTAGTCAAACATATGGCTGGTGCAAATGGTATGGCTAAGTCCTTGTTTGCCAGCTGATAGCTCATTTACATGATTCAAATAGTCGAACACGTATATGCGCTTGTCTTGCCTCGCACTCCACCTTCCGGACTTCCGACGGGCCTTTCTCAGGTCCTTGCCCTAGTTAAGCGTTCCGACTCGGTCCCGATCAAAAGTGAAGGAAGTCGTGTTCTGGTCAACGTCGTAAGAACGCTCTGGGGGAGCAAACTCTCCACCACCACTACTGATGCGGCTCCTCTTGGAACCGCGGATCGAGATGTACAGGAGGAGAAACAGAAAAGGCATAATGCCGCCATCCGCACTGTTCTTACGCCTGAAAGTGCCTCAGTCCTGACCAGACTTGCCGGAGCCAGCGGAAAGTACCCTCTTCTGGTCAACGAAGGACTTGTAGCACTCACTATGTTCAGTATTTCCAAGGAAGGCGGTATGTCGGCTCCTACCATTCATTACAGTTGTTTAAAATTGACTCCATTATCAGCGTTACTGGTATTAGATGCTCTTACAGCTCCACTAGGCATGGAAGTGCCTCCTGAATCTCCGCTCGGCTCGATGTCCCCACTAACGGCCAGCGATCCGAGCGTTCCCTCACCCACTAAAGCTCGTGTACACCTGAACTTACCTCGCCATCCGCTCGATATGCTCATTTTCACCCTGAAGAACGTAGATAACCCTGCTAATTTTCCGACCGAAGTGCGGGCGAACGTTTGTTCATTTTTGATCCAACTCAGCAAGCACACACATGGGGACAAACTTGAACAAGTAAAGGAAGCTGTGCGGCCTGTCTTAGAAAGTCTTCTTGCATCCCCGACCGTCGAGGAAAGGCTGGAGACCGCTTTACGTCGCTTATACGAAGCGTGGTCATGAATAGCATGCCTTAATATTCTCGTCGTTGATTTTACTAGATGCTGTTCTCGAACTTATGGATTTCTTCAGCAGTCCTTGGCTTCTTACTATACCTATTTCTTCCCACTAACCGCCAAACCTTGTTTCCTTCCTGATACGATCATGATTAAATTACAGATCAATGATGTATGTATAAAAGAGCATGGCCAAGCCAAGAAATTAGTTTACGAAAGGAAATGCAATTCAGCCGACCTCACATCCGGTGTATAATTATATATCCCCACTAAATCCCCGCATTTTCTTGGCAAATGCTTGGATAACCTACCACACCATGAGTGCCTTTGATCTTGATATTTCTGAAGGAATTGCGACAATAACGTTGAATCGGCCCCAGAGGCTCAATGCCCTCACTACAGAAGGTTAGGACTTGGCCAACTTCCGCATCAGGAGTAAGGTTGACGACCTGGCCGCAATGGGACAGATTACAATGAGCTCGCTGATGTTCTTAGAGACATCGACGACAGAAAGGATGTTCTTGTGACGGTTTGGCAAGGTGGGTGATCATTCAGCGGTCTGGTGTTGTGATTGATAAGTTCGACCTGACATGTACAGCTCACGGAAAATGGTTTTGCGCGTAAAGTTTGCCTCACTCACCTCTATTTCAAGTTGATTGACGGATAGCTCGACAGCGGCACCGACGTGAACGGACGGAAAGTAGACTCAACATCAACGGTGCGACAAGCATTTTTATTAAACGTGGCGCACACGACCACCGTTTGTGGACATGCGGTAGGTTCTTCGACTCAAAGGGGAACTGAAGCCATCATTTCATACTGAAGGAAATTTACAGTTTTCGTCTCACACGAAGATCTTAGTTGCGGCACTCAATGGGCCAGTCATGGGTATGGTCGTATCACAACCGATACTATCTCTTTGGTGACGAAACAATATACAACAGGTATTGCAGCAGGTATGCGACCTCTCTACGCTTCCGTGGGAAGGGACAACAGATGCTCTGGATTAGCCTTTCTTGGCCATTTCGACTTCATCTATTGTCTACCAAATGCCTTCCTATCTACGCCCTTCACTTTTCTAGGCAAGTAATCTACGATTCTGTCGATAGATGACCTCCATATTGTAGCAATCATGGCTAGGGATTGTCGCAGAGGGTGGTTCCAGCGCAAGTTTTGTTGACAAAAGTAAGGAACGGCAACGTCCCTAATCTATTACGACCATCTCAAGAATTGTCTATACCAGTGGGGCTCGCAATGGCCAATGAGGTACTTCTGTGGGGCAAGAAGAAAGGGTCTCAAGAGCTGTTGAAGTGTGGCTTTGTCAAGTAAGCACCTGACACATATGTTGTGCTATGCGTCGAAGTCTTACCACCTGCAGTCAAATATTCCCTAACCAGTCGGTTGACTCATTCCACGCTACAGTTCGAAGGCAGATTCTGGAGGAGCTTCGAGGCCTTGATCCAGCGGCACTACTGGAAGTCAAGAGGCTCATACGAGCAGGTCTAAGGGATAAGAATGATCCAGATGCAGTTAATCTAAGGGAAAGTTTTGGTATGACCCTTATTTTTTTGATCCTGTGGCTTTTGACTATTGTCGATACAGCCCAGGCCGCCCGATTTGCGAGTGGGGTACCTTACGAGCAATTCGCCAAGATAGCTCGAAAGGAAATCAAGCATAAATTGTGAATTTCGACGTTGGAAGGTGCTGTGATACTTGTGTGTCTACCGTAGTAATTCGAAGGAATTAAGCTTCGGGATTCTCCGAATGCTGATTTGATATCATGGTCTTTGTCAGGCACTATCCCACCTTCTCTCCCATGGTGTAAATCACATTTTCTGCGTATCTTTGGTGCCAAGTACACATCATCTCGGCTGTTTTGCGGCTTGCTGGACCTTCCTAGATACGGCGCGGCGGCGCTGATTGCCAAGTAAAGCACCTCGATGATCCGATCAGTATGGCGAGTCTGATAGGAGAGAAATTAAACGCGCGCTGCTTATGTATATATATATATATATATGTACGTCTACTTACATATGTACAGTGCAGAACACTTAAAGGCGGTCCATCAAGGCCAAGCCCAATTTTGGTCTGAAGCCCCCCAACTTTTTTTCTAGGAAGGAAACCAGAGAAGATATGCGTAAAAATGAAATGTCCAAAAATTCCCCCAATCACGTGACAAAAATCTAGATTTTGAAGAAACTATCGACTGCACATAGAGGCTAGAAAAGTGCTTTTCTGCATTAAAACAAGCTAATGTGTATATTCAAACCTTTATTAATATTGATTAAGGTAATTTGCTGACTCTTATAGTGTCTTGACATGCACCAAGAGGTTAATTCAGAATACTACTGCCCCATATGCTCTATCTGATCCGTTTTATGCGATTCTATCAGCCCTTATCAGCCCCGCGGTCATAAGAACCACAGGGAATAAGACTCGAGTAAGAGTAAGGTTAATCTCGCATCCGCCCGCTTTCATGGGCCACCTAGAGGAAAGCAAGGTTTCTCATGGCCCGTCCGATGATGATACCTCGAACAGTTTCGACAAGGCTCTCCTTGAACCTCCGATCGATGACTCCCTTCATCGTGGCCTCAAAGCTCGCCAGATTTCCATGATAGCTGTATGTCTCCGAACCTTTGACTTGCATGCGACTCATGCATTGTATAGCTTGGTGGAGCTGTGGGCACTGGTCTCATCATTGGTTCAGGTACTGCGCTTCGACGAGGAGGACCACTTGGTGTGCACAATCCGCCTGACGTAAAGTGTGTCTTGTTCACCTCCTTGTCAGGCCTATTCCTTGGTTATTCCTTCGTTGGTTTTGTTTGTTATCTTGTCATGGTCGCTCTTGGAGAGATGTCAGCTTTCTTGCCTCATAAAAAGGGTTTCTCTGGGTACGCGACGCGTTTCGTCGATCCTGCTCTCGGTTTTGCGCTTGGCTGGAACTACTTAATCAAATATGTCAGTATAATCATTTATTATGTTATGTGGCGGAGCTTATCTATGGATGGATCGTAGTTGATTGTGACACCTAACAACATCAATGCCGCAGGTGTCGTCGTGCAATACTGGACTCAGAAAGTTCACATTGCAGTTTGGATGGGTACGTTGCGCCTCCTCTCCTTTGTCCAAAGTAAATACATTCTTGATTGTAGTCATTTTCATACTGTTCAGTATGTCATAACCTTCTGTCCGAATGCGATCATTGCTGATGACATATTTAGTCTTTGTGGTGAATCTTCTCGGTGTGCGGGTGTTCGGTGAATTAGAGTTCTGGTTTTCAAGCATAAAAGGTTGGTTGATCTACTTCACTTATGTCTGCTCCAAAATAATTTGTTCGATCTAGTCATAGCTCTCATCGGGTTGCTCTTAATGGGTATAATAATTGACCTCGGTTCGTGGTTATGTTTGTATATTGATACTTGATTTGAGCTGTAACAGGTGGCAATCCTAAACACGACCGTATTGGTTTCCGTTATTGGAGAGCTCCAAATGGCCCTATGGGTTCTTATCTCAAGGATCAAGTTCATAACGGGCATTTAGCTATCTTCCTCGGATTCTGGGCGACCTTGACAAACGCTCTTTTTGCTTATATCGGAACCGAACTCGTTGGTGTCACGGTTGGAGAGGTATAGATCTATCATTTGTTATTATTATTCTGCCTGAACATGCTTGGAAGGCAGAGAATCCACGCAGGAACATTCCTATCGCCATTCGAAGGACCTTCTTTCGCATCTTGGTTTTCTACGTCGGCGGTGTCTTTGTCATTGGCCTCATCGTTCCCAGTACTGATAACTCTCTTTTCCTTGCAACAAAGTCAAAAGCTGGTGCAGCGGCCAGCCCTTTTGTCGTCGCAACAATATTGGTCTGTTATCTTTGTCGAATTGACGTCAAAAATTAACCATAGTACAGGTTGGAATCAAAGTATTGAACCATATAATTAATGCAGCTATTCTGATCTTTGTTATGAGTGCTGCCAACTCCGATCTCTACATTGGCTCGCGAACCTTATATGGGCTCGCTGTCGAAGGAAAAGCTCCCCCAATCTTCAAAAAAGTCAACCGTATGGGTGTCCCTTGGCCATCTTTGATCGTGTGCACGTTGTTTTGTGGTCTTGTCTTCCTCAATGTCAAGTCGTCGAGTGCCAAAGGTGAGTTGTCACGATGCTCGACTCACTACTTTATGATCAAGTCACTATAAGTCTTCACATGGTTCGTCAACTTGGTGTCCACTGCTGGTGCTCTGACTTGGATGTGTATTGCCTTCTGTCATATGTATGTTCTACGTTTTATGTAAGTTTCTCGAAGGATCATCCGATTAACATGACCATTAGTCGCTTCATGAAGGCTCTTAGGACACATGGATTGACCCGCGAAGACCTTCCATATAAAGCTCCCTTCCAACCCTGGGGAAGCTGGTTTGCACTCTTCGCAACGGCTATAATCACTCTCTTCAAAGGGTTCGATACATTCCTCCCGTTCACAGTCGATACCTTTATAACGTGAGCCCTTTTCCCATTACACTGCAGCTTACTCACAGCAATGACTCTAGGAGCTATATCATCATACCCACGTTTTTCGCTTTATGGTTGGGCTATAAGCTATACTATAAGACTAGACTCATTCCATTAGGGGATGTTGACCTTGTTACTGGCAAACAACAGATTGACGAAGAGGAGGAAAAGTTCATTGCGGAACAAGAGGCACTGGGTCCGAGGTCGACTCTCCAAAAATTCTGGGATTCGTTGTAATGAGCGAGCAACTTGTCTGTATTGGAGGGATCGGGGTTATTGAAAAGTCGATCTGAATCAATATTATGAAAGGTGGAATCTTAAGTACTTACCATGATACAAGATTTATATCACAGCTGACTACAGCTGACTAGCGCTGACTGTTCCTTTACTCATATCGTTGACGTGACTGAGTGTATCGTTTCATATTAAAAAGCCTCACATTAACGTTTGTTGTTCCCACCGCCCTCGCATTCAAGTTACTCTTCTCACATCCTCCTGACAGCCGTCTAATCTCTCAATACCCCATGTCCGTGTCGCGCACCGTTATCAAGAAAGTTTTCGCTGTCGAAACACCAGAAGTACGACTTTCATAAGGTTTTTCCTCACCGTAGTCTGTAATCCATTCTACACAGGGTGACGGGGCGCTGGTTCGCAGAAGCATCGGATCCATGGGCCTCAGGAATCTGACACCTTTCTTGATGCTTGATCATTTTCATGTATCTCGAGGCGCGGTGTGTTTCGAAGTTCTCAGCCAATAACCAAGTTTGCAATAGTCTAATATGGAACATAACAGGGTTTTCCTGATCACCCGCACAGAGGACAGGCCACAGTGACGTATATGCTCGAAGGGTAAGTATAGTGGATAACTAGCTGTTGCTTCAACCAGCTCAAACCCAAAAAAATTGACATAGGTCAAGTAGGCATGAAGACTCGGCTGGTCACAAGGGCACCATTGGTGGTTCTTCTCGAAGCGCCCTTAAATCATCTCATGAATGTCTTCTCTTCAGAGGCTGGAGGAGTTCAATGGATGTGTGCGGGGAAAGGCATTATTCATGCCGAAATGCCCGTTCACACCCAAGGAGCCCCGGATCCGCGCGGCCTTCAATTGTGGGTTGATTTACCGAAGCGAGTGAGTACTCTGATGAATAATGGCGAAGACATCATCTCAATTGTTCTGTGCGCAGTTCAAAATGGCGGTATGTTGATGAATTACATTACATGGTCCGTTTGCCCTCGTTGCGACTCGCATCTCTAGGATCCTTCATATCAAGAACTTGGACCAGACCAGTATGAGAGCATTATCTTCCAAGTATCGGCTGCTTGACATTTTCCGCATAGGATACCTACAACATATCCTAGCGGACTAGACGGCCCAGTAAAGATCAGGGTTATAAGTGGAATAAGCCATGGAGTCGAATCCCCTGTCAGACCCTTGGGTGGATGCTGGTTCTTTCATGTAATTTTTGACCAGAAGTCCACCATATTCCAGGACATACGTCCGTACAGAACTCGTAATACTGGTTTTTTTTTTTGGCTGATCATCTCCTTTTAGCACCATCGTGGACTTCTTTTCTGTATAGTAAGCTGCGAGATAACCTACGATGATAAATCTCCATTGACCTTCCGTCCAGTCCTTAAAGGTTCTTTGATGATTGGATCAGAGACCCTCCCACACAGACCCTTCCACACTTTGGTTTTCTCTAATGCTGAGAATGAAACTGGCGTTTCGATAACAGCTGCAGAAGATAGGACCGAAGTTATATTGGTAATTCAAACTTTATATATACAGTCCCCCATTCCTGATCACTCATCAGGTTGCTGGCGAGCCATTAGAACAAACCGTCTTCCAATACGGCCCTTTTGTCATGACCAATCGTGAAGAAATCCAGCAGACTCTGCTTGATTGTCAGCCTTTCCCCTACTATATCACTACTGGGTAACTCTGTTGACAATCTGATATCTGCAGATCAAGCTGGACATAATGGCTTTGAGAAAGCTCACACTTGGAAGAGTAAAATTGCTTATGAATAGACGTCAAAGCAATCTAGCCCGAATGATTTCTTTGTTTTTGTATAGAACATTTTAGTCTGATCATTTTTCCCGACAATTATCACTCCTCATCGATTCCAGTTGTTTCCAGTGTTTCCCAAACGTCGCCATCTTCCATCGGCGCAGTGATCTCCTGTCCGATGACGTTATCCCACACTATGACTGTTGGCGTGCATTTCATGAAAACATTAACAAGAATTTGACCCTTTTGTTCCTGTTGCTGTCCTATTTGTTGCGTAAGCGGGAATGTGCTGTGTATACGAACAAATCGATCTAGCGCAGTTGATGCCAAGAGAGTTGGAGAGGGTGCTAAGGAAGTAACAGCTCCAGAAATACCTGCTCCAACATGAGAAACCGGCCAATGACTCGTTTGTAAACATACCCTGATAACCATATGCAATTCGCCCATTCCGCAGATCAAGGGAATAGAGATTGGAACCATGATCACTTGCGAAAATTTCACTATTGACTCGAGTTGTCAACAAGGGGGTCTTGTGGCGTAAACAAGAAGACTTACTGCTCAGACATACCCTTTTCGATCGATCTAATACCACCCACTTTCGCTATTTTCCAGTCCGATACGGGCCGTTTCGAAGCCCTAGTGTCATAACGATGCACATTCCCCAGTCCAGTCCCAGCAGCCAAGTGGTGTGATACTGACGATGGCGCAAGATACGTCAAAGATGTGATGCGGAGGGGTTGCCGAAGGCCAAGGTTGTCATTTTGCACCTGAGGGTCAACTCGATATAGAGCTAGACTCGCTAAGTAAGGCTGACAGACTCACATTTTTCGCTCGCCACAACTCACCAGGAAACAGTGTGTCTCGCTTCCTTTTCTTCGATTCGGACGAGGGTTGCAATGTAAATGCTCGTTCCGTGTCCCATACGGAGACATCAACCTCATCTCCACCATACGCAAATGTACCTTGACAAGACGTCATTCGCCATGTATGAAGGCGAGTAGGCAAGGAGGATAAGCAAAATTCGGGGAATTCTGCTCCACTTCTGAGTGAAATTGATCGCAAAGCCCCATTAGAGGTGCAAGAAAAAGCTGTACTAGATGGGGATGAGGCTTTAAATGAGTGGGTTTCCGCGAAAGACAGCGGAAAGACAGACTTTTCAGATACTTCCAGACCAATGTACTTTTGCCCATTCCTGAAACGAGTCTCTTTCCACTGGAAGACTTCCTGCGGTTGGTTCGCATTAGAATGGTCAAGAGAGAATACCGATGCTACGCCGTTTGAGAACCCAGCAACTAACTTTGCTTGGAAGAAGTTGGTGAATATCACAAGAATCAAAGAAAAGGTCACGAAAAAAATACTGACTGACTGAGATCCAACACCTTCGGATGAAGGGCCTACAGCTAAAGCTTCGACCGCGTCAGCGGAACCATTCCTCAATGTCTTTGTAATTATCTTATCAATCCCTTGGGAGACATCTGGCGAGTAAGAGATCGACTTAATATTGCCTAGCTCATCGCCAACGAGGAATCGACGCATTTTTCCAAATGCAGGTCTTGTGGAGAAGTGAGGGAAGGTCAGTGGAATTACGTAATAAAACGTCCCTTCATGGACGGCCCTCTCAAGGAACTCGTCAAACTCGAGAAACTTACCACTTCCAAGGGTAAGGCAACGTCCATCAACGACACACTTGACGCTATACTGCTCTCTCTGCATGATGCGAAGAAGAATCTGGAAGATTCCGGTATTGTAGACGAAGAGACGCTTAAGCAACTTTCTCAAGCCATTGAGGCCAAGAAGAAGGATGTCGACGACAGACAGAAGGAGATTTATTCGTCGATTTCAAGACTAGGGAAAGTTTTAGATAAGGTCAATCGGCCCTTGGGCTGGGTAGGGACACGACTGACGCTAGATGATCCAGAAATTTTCGGTCCCATTGCCCTCATATTCACGTCTCTTCGCGTCTACTCAATCTCAAACTGCTCTTGAGAGGACCATTGCGCTGCACTTTCTAAGAACAGGTCAATTTGATACGGCAGAGACTTTCCTCGAAGTTCGTCGAAACGACTTACCAGGATTGTGACTTGTTCGTGACCCTGGTTTATAGGAATCTGGAATCGATATTTCTTCTGAATTGCGTACGCAGTTCGTCGAGCTGTATGAAATCCTTAAACTACTCAGACGCCAGGATATCGGGTCTGCTCTTGAGTATGTCGTCTACTTTTGGTTTTGGCCGCCTAGCTAAAGAAATGGCGTACGAGGTGGACTAAGAAGAATAGGACATTTTTGCAGTCACGCTCTTCTCCTCTAGAATTCTATCTGCATCGTTCGCAGTATATCCGCTTGTTACTCTCGTGTCACCCCCCCGATCCCTTACCGGCACTTGCTTACGCAAACGCGAATCTTCGGGGGTTTTATGACGACCATCCCATTGAAGTCAACAGGCTCATGGGATGTATTGCCTATCTTCCGCTATCAAAACTTCAGATATCTCCCTATGCTGACCTAGCCTCACCATCCCTTCATTTCGAGCTGGAGCCTCTTTTTGCCAAGGAATATTGTGCAAGTCTAGGTATGAGTAGGCAGGTGCCGCTCAGAGTTGCTGGAGACATTGGTGGTGGTGGTGCATTGGCGAGAATAGAGAAAGGCAGAAAGGTGATGCGAGAACGGAAAAGCGAATGGAGCCAGACAGATGAGTTACCCGTATGTCCTCTTCGTCTGACTATAAGTACCCTAGGTTCTGACCCTACGTTTTTGAGATTGAAATACCTCTCCCTCCAGAGAATAGGTATCATTCCATCTTTGCATGTCCCGTTTCCAAGGAACAGGCTACTGAACAAAATCCGCCGATGATGATGCAATGTGGGCATGTCATTGCAAAAGATAGTCTTCATAAGCTTAGCAAAGCAGGAGGGTGCGTACTTGTTTGATCCGTAGATACATGGTTGACACTCTTCAAGACGCGTCAAATGCCCATATTGTCCCTCTGAATCGCCGCTGACGACTGCTCTTAGGGTCCGTTTCTAGTTTGATCTTATAGACATCTTCAATTTATTGTACCTATGTATGTACTTTGAGTCCAAAGTTTCTATCATATATGTATATCCAAGCCACTTCCTTGATATTGTTACCTGTATCATTGCGTAAGGTCTTTCGGACTCCCAGCGACCAATGCTTCCAAGCTAGTTTGTCCCGTAAATGAGAATGATATTATATTGTTTAGTCTTCTGGAATTCTAGACAAGTTCACATAGGTTCACATTTGTTTCTACAAGAATACTGGAAAGAATGGCAGTGCATGCCATCACGGAAGAACGAGCGATGGACTTTAGTACTACGATTCGGATTTCGCTGCAATTCAAATTGAGTAATGGCTGCAAGTGCAAAGTGACAAACAGCTGCAGCGAGCACATTGCTTCAAGTTGATCAAAGATACTTATCTTTTGACTGTTGTTGGCGTCTGCGTTGTGCTCACACCTCCTTTCCAAAGTATCTCCTACCGTTTCCTATGGAAACCGCCTCAAGGCCCTCAGAGGCGTTTATCAAGTATGCAAACGGGATCGCTGGCGAATAATGTCAACTGAACCACACATTTAGAAATGTATATGAACGATTCCTCAGATCTGGAATGAGTTTAGCGAAGATGAGAGACTCCGCGCTTGCAGATCGTCTCTTAATTTCCCATGGCGGCTTGGGTGTCGTAGGAAGAAGTATTGCATGGAAGGTGCTTTCTATTTTCGTTTGTTGAGACGTGGTTTAACCATCTAATGCTTCCAAGTTGTTCTTGACATCAGAAGAGCCGTTGAGCCCATCGTCCTTGCCAGTTCGGAGTTCATCTCTTCTCCACACACTTCGTTCATCTCGCCAGAATTATGCGAATCAACTACGCGAACATATGAGGGCACCCGATGGGAGCTACGAAGAAGGCTTTATCTTGCCAGGATTCTCAACACCACTGATGAGACGACCAGCCTCAAGAGAAACCGTCATGAATCTTGAAACGAACAACCCACTCAGTTTACACACTGCGGTCCGTCGTCCTTGTCATTTTGCCTGCCCAAGCACGACGTCTATTACTTTAGAATCCATGGAAAGCCTGGTTCGCCGCTGTTGAACTGAGGAAGACCATTTTGCAGGACGTCGAGCGCACGTGAGTTCATTATAATGGAGCTTACCCTGTGGTAGCTTCAAGGCTTCCTAGTTTCCCTGAGATAGCTTTCTTCCGTGAGTCAGAGACGCAAGCCCAGCTTACCAATATTTTGTTCTTGTACTCTGTCATGAATCCTCATATTGGGTATAGACAAGGTGTGTCTTTTGTATTGAAGCATGATGCTGAAAGAGAATTTCTATACAGGAATGCACGAGATCCTTGCGCCTTTGTACTATGCCGTCGAGTTCGACTCTCTCTCACCAGATGGAAGCCCTGATGAAGCCGACGTGCGAGAAGTCTGTTCAAAAACCTGGCTCGCTGGCGACGCCTGGGCACTCTTCGATTCAGTGATGCATGGATTGTCAAAGTGGTACGAATGGAGAGAACCTCCACCAGACGCCGCACCGACAAATGCTATATCATCGCTTGCAACACATGTCAATTTTAATATTCCTGAGGGCCCGTTGAACATCAAACCGTATACAGCGCCGATCGTTGAAGCCTGTAATCGAATACAGTCGACATATCTGAGAACGACAGATCCTCAATTGTATAATCACATGCAGACTGCAGGCATCGAGCCTCAACTTTACGGCATGTAGGTTGTTCATTAATATGCCAAATTCAAAACTAAGGGATTTTGAGTCGATGGTTGAGGTTGCTGTTCACTAGGGAGTTCAGTATGACCGATGCTATGAAATTGTGGGATGGGTTGTTTGCGTGTGATCCAACTCTCGATCTTGCGCAATGGATTTGTGTCGCGATGCTCATTCGGATACGCAACGAGTGTAATTTATCTCCGTTTTCAGTGCTTTGGACGCTCACGTTTCTATCGATAGTGATATCGGCTGATTACAGTGGTCAGCTCACAGTCCTTCTACGTTATCCTTCGCCTGGGTCACTTCCTGCATTTGAGGATGCCCCCCATCACTCAAGACTGTTACTACGTCAAGCGCTCGCATTGCAAATGTCGCCGACCCCATCAACGGGGGCATCAATTATCCTCGAAAATAACAATATGTTGAACATTCATGTCGAGGTTCCTGCACCGCCTGCACCTCAACGTCGACGGACTCAGAACAGGACGGTAGCCTCTGCTTCGCAAGAGAAGCTTTCACTTTCAATGCAAGGGCATTCTCGACAGGCGACGGCACCTCAAATGGGACTACCTGAGATGATTGCACGAGGGTTAATGGAAAAGGGTGAAAGCCTTGGTATAAATAAGACCTTGATGAGTGCTGTTTCTGAACTTCGAGTAAGTTTTTTTGTTTAAGAACTGGCTAATCTGATAACTATTTTTAGCGTAATATACCTGACTTGGCGGCTTCGCTTGTTAGACCGCCCAACTCGTCTGCTTCGACATTTCCTCTAACAGGTGAGAGGCTGACAGAGGAGAGTCCGCCGTGGGAATCACGGTCACGGTTGGAAATGGAAGGAGAGATTTCTACACTACGTTCGACGAACAAGCGACTCGGAGATTCACTCGGGTGGATTGTCGATGTTCTGCTGCAGGACGAAGCCGAGGCTACGGAACCGCGACGTCTCAGAAAGCAGAAGCAGGAGGCACTCGAGTCTTTATCATATGTTCGAGACGTTCTTCTTGGGAGTGTTGATGAGATAGATGATTCGCGACTTGTGGGCGAGGAGGAATTGCGCAGTAGGCGAACGAAGGAGGCGAGAACGAGTCAATCGTCATTGCCTATCCAAGTAGTTGTTCCTCCGCCCCCGCCAGTGTCAGCAGCTGGATCTCGACCGCAGACGCAATCGCGAAACACACCACCGCGAGCGATGATGTCGCCTACAAGCACGATCGGCTCTGGTCGGATGAGCGGGACGGCTAGCTCCGGCGTGAGTCGTCTGGCGCCATGGAACTACAGCTCGTCGAGTTTCTCTTCGACGGATAGATCAGTAGGAACAGAGGTGTTACCACGAGTGCCTCCGCGCGCTGGACGGGATGGAACGGGGCAGATAGATGATCCATTAGGAGTAGGAATGTAGAATTACTACTTGGCGGAATGCCGGGACAGAAATCACAAGGCTCTGATTGGGCGCGGGCAAAGTCGCATATTTGTTTGCTCGGCGAGTTGTTTCTGAGTTGTCTCCTCCTCCTCAACACAATGTTCAGGAAGGCACTTCCCCGTGCCATCCCCCGCTCAGCCCGTGCTTTCCACCCTTCTCCCCGCCAAAACAAGCTCGTAGCCTCAAACCCCGTTAAGGCTCACGAAGTCAAGGTTTGTCCACACCAATCATCCCTGAGCTTCCTCACCTTTCTCTAGTCCTGGTCTTCGGGCAAATACCCTCTCATTGAGCACGAGTACGATGCTGTCGTAGTGTCTGTACTATCCATCTCTTGATTCGCGAATTTCCGCTGAGCCTTTCTCGACAGGGGTGCAGGCGGAGCAGGTCTTCGAGCTGCCTTTGGTCTGGCCGAGGCTGGTTTCAAGACCGCGTGCATAACAAAACTCTTCCCTACTAGAAGTCACACCGTCGCAGCTCAGGTATGTTGTGCGTCGCTTCCCGTTCGTTATGTTCTCATCATTTCTAGGGAGGAATCAATGCTGCACTCGGGGTCAGTACAGCTTGCACCTTTCCATCGCCATGTTCAGCTAAATCTCGCGTAGAATATGACTGAGGATGACTGGCGGTGGCATATGTACGATACTGTAAGTCGTTTCGACGCGTTTTCCTACCAGTGACTGATGTCTCGTGCAGGTAAAAGGATCCGACTGGCTTGGTGACCAGGACGCGATCCACTACATGTGTCGTGAGGCCCCCAACACCGTCATCGAGGTGTGCCAACTTGTTACTCAGATGTTTTAAAACCATTCATTCCTTGCTATAGCTCGAGCACTTTGGCGTGCCCTTCTCCCGGACAAAGGAAGGGAAAATTTACCAGCGTGCATTTGGTGGTCAGTCCTTGAAGTACGGGAAAGGAGGTCATGCATATCGTTGTGCCGCTGCAGCCGATCGTACTGGGCACGCGCTCCTCCACACCCTTTACGGTCAATCTCTCCGCCATGACACCAACTTCTTTATCGAGTACTTTGCACTTGATCTCATCATGGAGGACGGCGAATGTGTTGGCGTGATTGCACTCAACATGGAAGACGGTACCCTCCATCGCTTCCGCTCTCACAAGACTGTGCTCGCGACTGGTGGTTACGGACGTGCCTACTTCAGCTGCACTAGTGCCCACACTTGCTCAGGAGACGGAAACGCTATGGTTGCCCGTGCCGGACTACCCCTTCAGGACCATGAGTTTGTTCAGTTCCATCCCACTGGGATTTATGGTGCTGGGTGTCTTATTACCGAAGGTTTGCCCTTTTAACAATCCGTTCAGTGACGCATTCTCACAGAAATGGCAGGATCCCGTGGTGAGGGAGGTTACTTGCTGAACTCTGAGGGTGAACGCTTCATGGAGCGTTACGCACCCACTGCCAAGGACCTTGCTTCGCGTGACGTTGTTTCTCGCAGCATGACCATCGAAATTCGTGAGGGTCGCGGTGTCGGTCCTGAGAAGGATCATATCTACCTCCAACTGAGTCATCTTCCTGCTGAGGTGCTTCACGAGAGGCTACCTGGTATCTCTGAGACAGCGGCTATCTTCTCCGGTGTTGATGTAACCAAGGAGCCTATCCCTGTTTTGCCCACTGTTCACTACAACAGTGAGTCTCCACGTCCCATTTCCCAATGGAAATAAATTAACATTTGATTTTCAGTGGGTGGAATTCCTACCAAATATACTGGTGAAGTTCTTACCATTGACGAAAACGGAAATGACAAGATTGTCCCTGGACTGTACGCTGCCGGCGAGGCCGCTTGCGTGTCTGTTCACGGTGCAAATCGTCTTGGCGCCAACTCGCTCTTGGATATCGTTGTCTTTGGCCGTGCCTGCGCTCATCATATTAGGGATACTCTTACTCCCGGCAAACCTCATAAAGCTATTTCTGAGGATGCAGGTCTCCAGAGCATCGAGTTCCTTGACAAAATCCGGTATGTTCGGACCTTCGCTGGCTCTTCTTAGTTGACCGATTCAACTGTTATTGCAGTACCTCAACTGGACCGGAATCTACTGCTAACCTTCGTCTCGACATGCAAAAGGCTATGCAAACCGATGCTGCCGTCTTCAGGTACGTTGGCGCTGGATAACTAGTCCCATGATGAACTGATGCCTCTTTCGTTAGGACTCAAGCATCTCTCGATGACGGTGTCCAAAAGATGCGTGAGATCTACAAGAGGTTCAGCAACATTGGCATTAAGGACAGGAGCATGATCTGGAACTCGTAAGATTTCCTTCTGGCTGGCCCAATTTTTCGCCGACTGAACTTCGATTCCAGTGACCTTGTCGAGACCCTCGAGCTCCGTAACATCTTGCAATGCGCTATGCCCACCATCGTGGCTGCCGCTGCTCGTAAGGAATCTCGTGGTGCTCATGCTCGTGAAGACTTCCCTGAGGTAATTGCTGAAAATATATTGTATGCTGCTCGTCATTGACAATCAACTAACTAGCGCGACGATACCAACTGGATGAAACACTCGCTGACCTTCCAACGTGATCACACCTCGCCCGACATTGAGCTCACGTATCGTGGTGTGATCGCCAACACTCTCGATGAGAACGAGTGCAAGGCTGTTCCTCCTTTCAAGCGTGTCTACTAAATACCTTTCTGTATCTCACAACAAAATAATCGGGCTCGTTTGATTTGAATACACACATATATGTATCCCCATCGCGAGCGAAAACAAAACAAATGTTAAATACTTATACGAGAACATACGATGTGACGTCAGGCAAGAGGGCGATCCAAATCATGTTGGATAAAAGCTGCTTCAGGGAAATACCTTGCACGAACAGTCCTGCCCCCGAAAAACCTTCCATCAAGTTCTCTGACCGTTTTCCAAGCACCGGCTGGACCTGCGAATGACACAAAGATACGAACCGCCTCTGCCGGATTCGGAGATGGCGGGTGGACGAGGTGAACGATGACCCGTTCGACTGTGCCATTCTTCGAACACTCATCGCCTAAGTTGGGAGACATAGGTCGATGGAAGCCCAAGGAGTAAGGGTGCTAGACATACCAATTTCTCCACCCAGTTCCTCATCCTCAACATCTTCAGGCCCAACCATGTTGGTCAAGACAACGATGCGACTCGGTTCGCCAAACCTCTCTCGATCCTCGCGTGTCTTTGCGTCTTCGTTGTTGTTGATGATTTTGCCCATTTTCGAACCAGCCCCAATGCCCTTGCTAGTCTGTGCGCTTGATTTGACTTTATCCTTCCCTTGCGATACTTGCTCGACTGTGAGAGCATTCACAATTCCTGACTCATCAGCACCGAGGCCTTGTCCTTCTTTGTGGCCCCATTTCGCCATTAAACGAGCAGCAAAGCCATGAGGATCTGGCCTAGGTTCAATGATAAACATCGCATTCTAACATTGATGCCAAGAAAATGCTCACTTTGTTTCTTCTACTGGAGCCAGGGATGGAGCAGCGGGAGCAGAACCAGCCAATGCACTGAGTCGTGCAGCAATGGCTGCTGCTACTTTGACCTTGGCTTCAATTTCAGAAGGCGCTCCTGGCGGCCCGGAAGGCGGAGGAGGCACAGACGGTGGCGCAAAAGGATCAAACGCCAGCGGCGGAGGTGACGGTGGCGACACAGGCTGGGGTGGAGGAGGTCGGTTCATCGTCGACATGGCGACGCGCCGAAGGTAGGCCTCGTCGCCAGTTTGTGCAGGTGCAGAATTTGGTGCTTCCACGGACAAACCGGGAGTCTCGTCCTCGCTAGTCGGCTTGGAAGCAGCAGGAGGGGCTGACTGCGACATTGCAAGGCGGCGCTGATAAGCTTCGTCACCAGTCATAGTTGCAGCAATGGGGGTGGGACGCAATTGCGAAAAAGAAGGAACCGATGATTCATGTTTATTATCATCGGCCCTCGACCAACGATCAAAGTGTTGTTCCCCAAAACGACCTGCAAAAAACTTGTAAGAGATGCAGAAACACAACGAGCAAGGGTTATACCCGTCTTTCTTGGTCTCTCGTCCTCGGAATCAGTTCCATCGCTATCTGAATAACTTTGGCTGCGCCTGGAACGCTTGCGTTCGTCTAACCGACGTTCTTCTGCAAGTCGTTCACGGTGCTCAATATGATTTTTCTGTTTCCAGACCTTGTACTCGTTGTAATCATTGGGACGAAGGGGATCGTAGAGCTCTGAGGGATCCCAAGCTGCTATAGGTGGGGCATTCCGGTTCTTATAGACTTGATCTCAAGAAAACCATTCTCTGCAACCTAGCATATCGACTTACCTTTTTCCCCTTGGCCTTCCCTTTTTTTTTGTTGTTGTGAGAAGCCTTGAAGCCGTTGACGTCTTCGTCAAGGACCATTGACGGTGGCTTGACCTTCTTACCCCATCCTTGGGGTTGTGAGGGAGCTTCTTGGACAGGCTTGGGGGGATCAATCAAGGCTGGAGGCGCAAAGACGACTGCCGTCGAAGAGATACCTGGAGCTGGGATTGGACCAGATGAGGTGACTGCAGCGCCTACGGGCAGCCTTGGTGGAGCGGGCTTGGATTTGTTTGGTTGGCTTCGGCGGACGGGTGCAAAGGCGAGAGATGCCGACCAGCCTTGGAAACGCGACATTTCAATAAACGGGAACTAGATTAAACAGAAGAGCAATTGAAGAGATACCGGCTGTGGGTTTTGCTGGTGGATCAGCAGACTTTTCAGTATGTTGAGGCGGAGCAGGTTCTGGGAGTGGTTTGTTTTCTGGCTCGGGGTTTGCTGGAGGGACCGGAGGAGGAGCGGTGGAAAATGCAGAGCTGGAGGAAAACTGGATGCCACCATAGAGGCCGCCTGCTCTGCTCGTCATCGTGGTTCGAGGACAAGAGATTTCATACACGTGATCTACGCTACCATTCACGTGAACTATTGAAATACTTTTCTCGCGCCTCCTTGCTGAGGATGTGCACCGCAAAGTCCCCGGCGTCTATCATCGCCCATCCGTTGTGCATCCGCCGCTTCGAGTTTGGAGGAAGAGGCAGCGGCGGGTCGACGGTCAGCAGCTGTTGCATGCTGTCAGCATTTTGTCCGTAACATGTGGCAGTACTGACCGCCTTCCTGACCACCCGCACCACCGACTCAATCGCACCCTTGTTTTCTGTTCCTTCTTTGACCTGATGTGCATATTCACCGACTGTGTGAGATGGTGAAGAAACAAACGTGCCTGCGCTGTTACCACCCAGTTCCAGACTCCCCCAGGGACATCATACGCCGACTCGCCTGCATATGTCCCTCCGCGTTTTCTCCTGCCTTGGGGCGCTCGGAGGGGCAATGCAGGCCCTGGAGGGGGCGCAATTGATTCTGAGACTAGGAGGGACGACGGGTCCAGGTGGGGCGACTGGGCTAATTGGGTATGGAGCTGCTTGATTATTTTGGGGGTGTGGTCGGGGATTTGGGGGACACTGGGGGAAAGAGAGAGACGGCTGGACGAGGACAGAGGCTCGTCGACGAACCAAGGCAGTGCAGTGGAATAGACTCGGCGACAAGCCCGGACAGCGCAAAGACATCGCTGCATGGCGACAACTTCAAGTGTGACACCGTCACACACAAAAAGTTCTAGTTAGATCTTGCCGCCATGGGCGTCCGTGCTGGCGTGGTCGTGTGCGTAACCAGCTTCCTTCTCGGTCCGTTCTCTCTGTCTCTTCATCACCCTCTCTCACTCGTTCATAGGTGCCCTCTTCACCCACTGGATCGCCGACTCTCTTACCCTCTGGAGATCACCCGTCACCGATGAGCATCTCTGGACTGCTGCTACTTACTACTCCATCCTTGCCAAAGGTCCCCCTCAGGCCTTTTGGTTCCTTGGATCTATAGTAGCCACAGGCTGCGTCACTATTCTTTGGAGTCTTGGCGACGGCGAGGCGGGCAACATCATGTTTGATGGAGGTAGTATATGTACGTCCAAGCCCCTTGCATCATCGTCTCTCATTATTGACCCGCACTAGTCCTGTTTGGCGTCACAGTCGCCATGTATCTGTATTCGGTGCTCCCCAGTCCGTTGTTACAACCCATCTTTCTCCCACTCCCTGACCTTCCCACAGGTCTTTTTGCCCAATTCAGCGCATTACCGGACCACCAACTCAAAGATCCTTTCCCCCGCTCACTTAGGCTCGTCACGCTCGAGCTCGCATCCAATAATCTCATCTGTAGTGTTGCTCTAACTGGCGTATTGGCCCTCCAGGCGGGTCGCTTCTGGGCTGAGAACTCGGATGCTGACGACGAGGTCTTAGTATCAGGCGAGATGGAAGGACCACAGTCACGCACCAAAACTCCAGAACCACACATGGAAAAAGTACATCAACCCAACACCACAAAATCCACCTCATAATCCATATATCAGACAGAGGAAATTGGGACTTGCTTACGACTCGCACTTACTATCTATCTCAGTGGGATGTATCATATAATACCCTCTATGTTCCGAATGAATACACCTCTCAAATGCTTTACATTGATCGGTTAGTCTAAGTTATTGAGTTCTATCGCGCTATCTATTCCTGTACAATGTCCTCCTTCCTTGGCTTTGAATTTTTGATCTCATGACCCTGACCGATAATTGATTGCGCCGCATCGTCAATGACGATACCTAAAAGGAAAGACCTGGTCAGTCGCTTGTCTGGGCCAGGATAATCAAGTTTGCACACCTAATCCCTCTTCTTTGGCAAGGCCAAGAACATGCTCCAATTCAACAAACCCATCCTTGTCGACGTCGAGCTTTTGAATGACAGCTTGGCCAACCTCATCGTCTGGCTTGTGCTTGATTACAGCCAAAGCCTTTTGAAGGTCTTGTACAGAGATCCGGCCTTGCGCATCAGCTGAAATCATCTGAAGCGAACTTCCCACGCGATTGTCGTATTCCTCAAGTTGTTGATCGATCTTGGTAAGCATACTGCGGATGCGTTTCGTCAAAGCACCAGATGGTGATTTGGGGTCCTAATAGGGGTCAGTATACAACTGATGTTGGTGTCACCCCAAGCACACCTCCTCTGCTAAAAGATTCTCCTCCATGAGATCACGAAGTTCCTTGCGCTCCTTGAGGACACTGGACTTGGCAGACAGGATGGAAAGAGCTTCACCCAGTTCCTTGAGCTGCTCAGTCGTCATGCGAGCATTCTCCTCTTCAAGTTTTTCGGGTAAGAGCTACTCATCCACTCGTCAGGAGGACTCATCCAGAGGATAAGAGGCATGCCATCATTACCTCGGTATCGGGCAAAAGAGATTGGGCTGTGCGGACTTCCAAATCTTCAGCCTCTCTTTTTGCACGGCGAGCGTCCTCTTCCTTTTGTTCTTGCTCTTCTTCGTCTTCGATGAGCTCCTGCTGCTGTTGCAAAACCTCGAGCTTTTGTTTATAGCTGGCCTTGTCAGAATCAACCTCCAACTCTGCTTCGTTGAGCTATCAAAGAATTGTAAACTTGCAGTAAGGAAGTTTGAAATCAGACCACACCAAATTATCAGGTAGACCACTCAAAACACTTTCCAAACTTGCGATGACAGCGGTTTTTCCGTCTTCGTCTTCACCGAACTTACGATCAAAATGGAAAGCTCTTCCGAGAATGAGCAACACGCCCGAAACACGTTCGTGTAGGTGCAATTTGACCCAGGTTTGAAGTTCTTCCCTCAGACGTGCCGGAGACACTCCAGACGTGCGAATTCCACGAGACTGGCAAGCCGCTTGGAGTTCAGAAGTCGAGAGTTCGTCAATACCTTCCTTGTTGATGAGCTGGTCATCACGACGAAGGTCCAAGAGACGCGATCGGATGGTGCCGCGGAGGAAATTGTCCGTGCCGAATGCGTTCAAACCCATGTACCGTGACATCGAGACCAGCTGAGGGCGAGAGAGGTTGTCGAGTGTGAGATCGTCATCGAAGAGCTTAGCGACGTTGATAATGTCCTGCGCAGATGGAGATTCTCCAGTGGATCGAACCTGTAGAGAATTCCAGTGAACTAGTAGTAAGATTGTGTAAACGTCAAGTCACACCTTACGGAAGAATTCCTTGAAAGCATCGCTGCCAACAATGTGTGCGTTTGCCTTGAGTCCAGATTCGCGAAGTGTTTCCTGCAAGAACTTGGCCATATCTAGGCGAACACGAAGGAGCTTTCGCTGTTTTTCTTCCTAGATTCATTGAGGCGCTTCAATTGGGGAAGACGGAGGAAATACATGGAACATACTGCGGCATACTTGTCCTCAAATGTGGACGGAAGCATGTTCGGGAATAGCTTGAGTGCGACAGGCAAAAGAAACTCCATAAAAGGAACGATAACAAAGACGGCAAATGGAACGAGGCGCAGAAGATCCTGAGTCGTGCGTTTCAGCTATACAAAAGTTGAGTTCGAGCGTTCAGACAACGAAGATGGAATATTTGACCTGTCGGCGTTCACGACGCGTCAACGTTTCTCCTTGCAAGATCTTCCATTGGAGGCGCGAGGATATGCGTACTTCGGAGACCAAAAGCTTGGTTCCGTGCCAATAGTGCTGGGCTTCGTGCTTGACCTTCTTCCATACTCTGGTCATAAGAGGTGCCTCGGCTGTCGCTGGAGGGGACGATTTGGACTCATTATTAGCCGGCGGCGGT
This sequence comes from Termitomyces sp. Mi166#008, assembly GCA_018857285.1. NCBI lineage: Eukaryota > Fungi > Basidiomycota > Agaricomycetes > Agaricales > Lyophyllaceae > Termitomyces > Termitomyces sp. Mi166#008. The sequence goes on along the minus strand of JABAKA010008052.1, from coordinate 16,304 downwards.
GAAGGATTCAGTGGGGTATCAGATGAGGTTTGGAGACGGCGAGACGGCTGATAGCGGGGGAGAGCAGGGGCGGGACGAAAATGACGGGAAGAGATCAAAGAGGCTGATAGTCGATTACAAGAACGAGCAAGGACGGTCGAGGTGGTACGAGGAAGCCATAGAGACATAGAGACACAAGTAGAGCTCTCCTCAAAACTTTGTTCAAGTTGCCGAGCAATCCGCATCTTGTTTGGTTCCGTTGGGTTCGTGCCGGTCCGCCATGTCTTCACTTCACGACTTCAATTCCTCAGCCTACAAGAAGGCCCGTCGCCTCTATTACAAGGCTACAAAGAATAGGAACCCCGACCTCGAGCTTGACTGGTCGCCCTTCAGAGCCGCAGAGAAAAAGTACAAAGCTCGCTTTCCCCCGCCCGATTTGTCCAATGTCCTCGACCTTGCCACTCTAGATCCAACCAGAAACGACGAGATCGGACAGGGTATCTGGAGGGGCTCAAATACAATCCAGCACAGAGAGTTATCGGCAACGGGAAGGTCTACCAAGTTCTACACCATCCCTCAAATACCTGGTGCTGTAGTCTCAACCCCTGTCGACAACCTGGCGTGTATTCATCTATGCATAACTTAGGCTTGGTTATCTTGCCATCCTTCGTCTCGAAAGTGCAGCAAAGGGAACTGATTCGGTGGTCGCTATGTGATCAAGCACGTGAGAATGAAACCAATCTCGATATCCACTATTCTCTCCCGCCAGAAGGGCTGTGGAACGCATGGTTAGAGTCCCAGCAGGACCCTAACAAAGATGTTGCCGTGCAGCCTAAGGCGACTCAAGGCTCTCCTGCGACTTCAGAGCCTCCGGGTCCTCGACAACTTGTCAACAATACACCCGCCACTCCCGATAACTTCTCAGCCATCTCTATCACACCAAAACCTTCGCCTGCTCCTTCAGCAACTGTCAAACCAGCCCTTCTATCTGAGCTTCTATTTAAATTACGTTGGGCAAATATTGGGTGGTTTTATCACTGGGGAACGAAACAATATGACTTTACGAAGGGTAAAGGTGCCATTGCTCCACATCTGCGGAATCTATGTAGAGATGCGGTGGCCACTGTTGACTGGAGGCAAGTTTACGGTGAAACCGACGGTGATTGGGTAGATTGGACCACTTGGAATGAATCATATGGTATGAATGAATCCCGCTTGACATGTTGTAACCAAGTTAAGTAACCTGCGTCCTTGATCCTAGAGCCAGATGCTGGAATTGTAAATTTTTACCAGACCAAGGTTGGTTTTCTTGTAAACCAGTACAACCTGACTTTAATCTGGCAACAGGATACTCTAATGGCACACGTTGACCGATCTGAGGTATGCGCCACATCGCCCCTCGTCTCTATATCGTGAGTTGCTACATATCTCTTCTGCTCCCTTCTTTCAGCTTCATCTAGGCTTGGCAATGCCGCTGTTTTTCTCATCGGCGGCCTGACACGAGATTCGACACCAGTGCCTATCCTCCTCCGCTCTGGAGATGTAGTCATCATGTCGGGCCCGGAGTGCAGACGCGCGTATCACGGTAAGAGACACACGTTAATGGAGTACGCTATGCTCGTCTCATGTTAACTACCAGGTATACCTCGAATACTGGATGACACCTTGCCTTCTCATTTGAGGCAATTGGGTAAGGATTGGGGACCTTACGAAGCCTACTTACGCACAACGAGGATTAACATCAACGTACGTCAAGTTTTTCCGAAGGGATTTCAGCCCAATCTAGCAAATGTATAGTAGTGTCCTGTCAATGTAGAGAGATACCATCAGGCTACCATTTGTCTGAGAACTTGCTAAGAAGATAGTCCTCTGAGAAAATTTCTTGGCAATTATCCCATCTTTTACGAATTGGTGTTGTGGCCAAGATATGCATCCAGACTATCGCTGCATTTTTCTGCTAAAATTTCACTACGAACTCAATGAAGTGAGTTCTTCACGTCGTAGGCAGATTCCAGAAAGGTTTGCAGCCGCTTTGGATGGGTAGATTGCTATATATGGTAAGTGGCCAAATTGACGAAAAAATTTATCTCTGTCAATTTTAATAATTTTGGAAATCTGTGTTGGGTTTTTGTTCTTAGGGAAAGCAATTTTGGTTGTACAAAAGTAGTGGTGACTAACAGCACCATAGTATCACACAAAAATAAGAGTGATTCGTCTTGAGACAAACCTTCCCTGATGGCATCACTTTTCGGCAGCCATGATTGGTCTTGATGAGTTTGACAAACAAAAGCTACAGTACTGTACAGTTTTACCAAAATTCTCCCACGCTGATCCGTTCTCCACTTCATTGTTGTAACTATCGTCAAAAGGCCGCAACTCCAAAATGGAAAACGACGCTGTACGTCCTGTGTCTGCTTTGAATTTTCGTATTTGGGTCTGATCTTGTTCGTAGGGTGCTCTCGTTGATCTCTACGTTCCTCGCAAATGCTCGGCTACCAGTGCGCCTATTTATTGAAGTGAATGCATAATTGCGTTAATCAAGAGTTTTCTAGACCGTCTTATCACCTCGAAAGACCATGCTTCCGTGCAGATCAGCATTGTTGACGTTGACGCTAATGGTCGCGCTTTGAACACTTCCACCACTTTCGCTCTTTGCGGACAGGTTCGGTCCCAGGGTGAGAGCGACGATTCTATCAACAGACTGGCGACAAAAGCGGGCTGTACGTTGTTGCTTTATTTGGTTCTTGCGCATTGACAGCTCACTTTCCTTTTATCAGTGCTCCGCAACGTTTGGTCATACCAAAAGTAAACGCTAGAGTTACGGATTGTTTTTGTTGTACATTGGCCATTACAACTTTTTTTCTCTCCTTGAGAGGTGTGGTGTGACCGGCGCAAGTAATTACAGAACTTCTGTTCGAATTGCAAAACTTCAGCTTCAAAGTCTTCCAAGTTTTTATCGCCCACGTGCATCATGTCCCAAATTGTCAATGTCCATGACGTGTTGTGCTTGACAAACTGCGGCAACTGCGGTCGGGAATGGACGACGAGTACATAGAGGCATCGTCTTCCCTTGATTCCTTCATTTCAACCACCTCAGTCGGTCCTGTTTTGTGTTACTATACCTCCGCTTATCTCTTCTGCAGTTGGACTCTATGGTTGAGGTTAAGCGGACGGATCTTCCTCCCATACCGACGACCAGCCCCGACGATGATAGATACCGTTTGATTTACAGCAAGTCCAAGGTCTACGTGAACCCAACAGCTTATGCAAGAGACAATATTCCGGGTTTCGTTACTCTGGTCAAAAGAGTCAGTCCTATTACATCCCCAATCCATTGGTCTCACCCGTTTTGTATAAGGAGGCTGCTAATCCAATATATCTACTCGCTTGGATCCCGGAGACGCTTCTCAATGAGCGGGGTACTACTGAATGGGATAAGTTTGTTAAGATCGAAGAAAAGGTCGTTTGGGACGACAAGGACGATGGTGCGCTCTCAACATATTCGTTAGCGTCTATAACTTGATTGGTTCTAGATGTCGTTCTCATTGAGCTCCCAACACAAAGGCCTGAATCTTACGCGTTCTCTGTTCCACTGACGTCGATATATTCGCTTCTCGTGCGCCCTCCAACGTTGTCCTCCTGGTGTAAGTCGTCGCATGGTCTTCGACATCCACAGTTGTTAATCTTTCTGCAGACGGATCCATTGGAATAAATCTCATTAACGGTGACACCCTTCCGACTCTTCACTTCCACGATGACGAGTCGCGCTCGTTTACGACGGCATCCATACCGCGGCCTCTCGTTCAGGACACGACGTCATACCCACCTCCTGCGCCACATGTGCCGCGATCGGGGAACTCGTGGGGTGGCGAAGACCTTCTTTCACGATTGCGATCATACTCGCATGTAATGAGGTCGACGCTGGACCCATCGCTGTTCTTGATTGACCCGTCGCGAGCGGACATTGAGGCACACTCGACTCAAATATTCAGCGATGACGCAGTAGACGACATACTCGCACAATCGACATTCGCTAATTCACACTCACCAGTCCCTGCTCATCGTCGCCCCCGTCCTATTGCGACGTCACCCCCAAACCCATACTCACATCGTTCGTCCGTACTCCATCGCTCGTTGTCGCCGTCGCCTACCAACCCTCTCCCATCGTCGCAGGCAAGGCTCGCTCTACTCCAGTCTTTCTCCAACATTACCCGTGCAACTCGCCACGCTGCTCAGAATATCCTCTCGCATCCGCTCGCCAAACCGATCGTCCCCCACCTACCCGATCCAGTACGGAGCCTTGTGAATGCCAGCGGAGAATGGCAATGGGGCAGCTGGGTTGAGAAAGGTGGCGTCGGCGAATTTGAAAGCGCTCGTGTCTACCTCGCTCGTTGGGCCAGGATAGTAGCTGAAGAGGGTGAACGTGCTCGCAGGCGAGAAGCTCAAGCACTTCCCGCCACGTCAGCTGCGCAAGAGACTTCATCACTTGGGATCTTTGAGCTTCTTCACTCCACTGCTAACTTGCCCACTCCCAAGTCATCTCGTAATCCAGAGCATCCTGTTGACGAAGTCATGTGGGCCAAGTGGTTTGCAGAAGACGGCAGACCCAAAGTAGGGATTGAAGAAATGAAACGTGAAGTGTTTAGACGAGGCATTACCAAAGACAAGCTTAGACAAACCATTTGGCCTTTCATCCTCGGAGTGTATGAGTGGGATGTAACACGCAGTGAACGACTGCGAAAATGGGAGAAGAAGCGGTATGCACTGTTTTCCGTCTGCCCTCCAATAAATCTCATTTTTTCAGGAAATTGTATTATGAAATTAAACATCAGTGGTGTGGTGTTCCAGAAGTATTTGATCGACCAGATGTCATCGAGGTATGTTGTCTTGCTTCCCTTTCGGAATGTCCACCATAAAATCAAAAATTTCAGGAGCGTCATCGGATAGACGTGGATTGTCGCCGCACCGACCGAAGTCAGCCTCTTTTTACCATGAAAGAACCCAAGCTGCATGACGGACAAAGCGGCGAGAAAGGTCATCATCAACGTTACTCCTCTATCTCGCCCAACATAGGAGACATTGGCTCACAGTCGCCGACTAACGAGCACATTGATCGACACGCGAGCATTCTACTAACATATAATTTTTATGAAAAAAACTTGGGTTGGACTTCATACCGTCTTGTCTTGTGCTGGCTAATTGTCATTCAAGGTTATGTTCAAGGAATGTCTGACCTCTGTGCTCCAATCTATATCGTTATGGATGCCAACGAAGAAATGACTTTCTGGTGTTTCGTGGAAGTGATGCATCGAATGGTTAGTATCTAACAATCAACATGAATTCAATCGAGCCTCCGGGTTTACGTTCATGACTAGAAGCAAAATTTTCTTCGAGATCAAAGTGGCATGAAAAACCAGTTGTCGACTCTCCAACAACTCATCGGGATTATGGATCCTGAACTATACAAGCACTTAGGTAAACTCTAGGTCACCAATTCTTTTCTGGCTAACTTTATATGCAGAGAAGACTGATGGTCTTAACTTGTTTTTTTGCTTCCGGTGCGGCTAAATTTGAGTCTGACCTAGGGCTCTAGTAACGTGCCTCCTCATAGTTGGGTTCTAATCGCGTTCAAACGAGAATTCCCGTTTAATGACGTACTCCGCCTATGGGAGGTTCTATGGACGGATTACTACAGCAATGGTTTCGTTCTATTTGTTGCGTTAGCTGTGCTCGAGTCACATCGAGACATGATCCTACGTTATCTTGTAGAGGTGAATGTCTTGCCATGTTTTTTGTCCATGAACTGACTTTGTCCTGTCAGTTCGACGAGATATTGAAGGTGTGCCGGTCTCTACCCCACGTTGGCCGTTCTCCTGATGAACTCTTGTTCTTTTCTTTTCAGTATTGTAACGAATTGAGTATGACCATCGAACTGGACACAACTCTTGCTCAAGCAGAGGTTCTCTTCCTATCCTTTGCCCAGCTTGTCGCGGATATCGATCATCGAAAAGCTGAGGAGTTGCCTACTCCATCAACAAATGGGGTCCGACATCGTAACAATCAAAGTGACAAATCGTCGACAACGATTAATATGCCAACACTCTCTGAGAATCTCAGGGAGCTTCTTGTCACTGGACGACAGCAGGAGTATTCGGTCTGCATGGGATAATTGACACACATATTGTAGGCATACTATCATTCGCAGGGTGTTACAAGATTTTTAGCAAATCGTGAATTGTAACATATCCACACCAACTATATCAAATCAGGTTTAGGGAGCTGTTAGTCCAGTATTCCCTCTAGACACATGTACAATTAGGTTTTTGAAAGGGTGCTTGGAAGCCTACACACCTGTAAGCATAGTCAGAACAGCATGTGTAAGACAAAAGCAGAGACAGTCTACAGTGATTGTAAAGATATGAGTCCAAGAAGTATTGGATATTCAAAGAGCCTGGCATTTATATAATGCTGGCTGATGGCAGATGTAAGCCATGCTTACACTCCCCTCCCAAAAACATGAGATATGTGGTGCAAACAAGGAAGTTAGTGTACTGAAAGAAAAAATGTGTGAGCACAAGTGCATTGATGTCAGACATGCAAGGTCACCTAGTTCAACAAACACAACCAACCTAATGAAAGTCAACCTTTAAACTACACTAATAGTGTTTGAGGGTGAATCCTGGGAGGTTCTCAGACACTAGAGATAGTCATAAAGAGGAGCTTGAAAACATATATGAAGCTTTACTAATGAAGGATGGCCAAAAAGACTAGTAAACGAAAACTTATAATAACAAGTCTGTAATTGAAAAGGGGACCTGGTTAATACACTGTTGTAATGAAAAAGTACTGGTGGTTTGGTGATGGGAAAAGGACTGTCTTGGCAATGGAGGCTTAGTGATGGTCATTAAGGAAATGGAAAGGATATGTAGGGGGAAGGTGATGGATTAATAACTTGATTATGAAACTGATGCCCAGTCAGAAGTCAGGATATTAGGAAACATGAGCTACACCTGTGCCTTCAGCACAGGTCTTGTAGCTTGTTGGGGGCTTCACCCCAAACCCCCTACTTGTAAGGGCAACCTCTGGAGGCTATGGCTCAATCACACAGCTGGCAGAGGAAAATTCAAAGATTTATTAAGTCATAGGTATATAATAGAAGCCTCCTACTCATCTGGCAGAGGGAAATCCAAAGAGAACAAGCCCAAGGATGCTCAATGCCGAGCTGCTAAAATCAACCAAGGTCACATGACATTTTCCCATGCTCTCAATAGTGATCAAATTTGTCTAGAGCTCAGGCTTGAGCCCCAGCTGTTTTTGATCACCTATCTGACTGTGGGAAGATGGAAGGGAAGTGAAGTATTCCTTGGAATAGCTTTCTAAACATAACAGATTTTCTCTATGTTGAGTTTGAAAATTTTTTATGCTTCAAAAGTGGACTTGGTCCCTTGTTTTCTTTATTAGTATATTGAATCATATCTAGTCTGCCTGATATATCTTATCCTCTGTCCTGAACCAATCCAAAATCATCGATGCAATTCAATTTATGAGCATATCCATGCTCATCATAATTCCAGCCCCAATTCTGTGATGTGAATGATACTTTTGGACTGCATATTCAGCTTGTCTAGCATCAAGACCTTTTCTAGTACTGCAGACCTAATGATCATGATGGCATGCTCCAAAATTAATCAAGCCCTGTAAGGTTCCTCCATTTCATCATCCTCCCCATCTTTCCAGCCATCTAATTCCTTACTGTTGATGTTGGGGGCCATAAAAAGTGAGAAGGCACCCTTGTAGTCCTTCCTTTCTGTGTCAGAGTCAGGGGATAGGTCTTCCTCACTAGGCAAGTAGTCTGGATCATGTTTTTTGGCAGTGGGGTCATCATCATTCAGACCAGATCCAAACTCTTGCTTTCCTAAAGTGTTCTATGCTTTTGCTTGTTGTGATTGATGACTTCCTTTGGGCATTATGGTGTGTGAGAAGGGTACAGGCAGGCACTCTATAGGACTGACTTTTTTCATTCGAAAAGTGGACTGTATTATGTAATCTGTACTTATTTTTTAATTGCATTTTTATGACTATTGAGCCAGGTTTCCTTCTAAATTTTTGGTCACTCTGCAAGGAAGTCAAGACTGCAGCTACTGGAGACAGGTCAGGTTTATCTGTGGCAAGACAATAGTAGATTGGTGAAAAGTCATAAAACACTCCTCATTGAACTTTTCCCCAGAATATGCAGACTATCACTTTACCCTATCACAAAGCAGATCCTTTTTATCATGGGACAGATATTGTATTCACCCATCAGAATGTAGCTGACCCAGTCTCATTACTTCATGAGTACACTCAGGCTTGGAATAAAATACATGGTCTTACTAAGCTTTATTTATCAAGAAAGATGGTGAACTCCCTTCCCAAGCATGGTTCAAGAAAATTTTTTTTGCCTTTGTCAACAGAACTTACAGAGATCATTCAGCCAGAGCAGGAGGTGCAACATACTATGCAAACCTGGGCATCACTTAAGATGTCATAATGGCTCTTGGAAGATGGTCATCTTCAGCCTGGCAAATGTATATTCAAGAAAATCCAGGAATCAGAGTAGCTCTTCAATTGGCTCTTCTAAAATGATGTCAGAATTAGCCAAGGCATGCTTCTTTTCCTTTTTTTCAGCTTTTCACCATCACCATCCTGTCCTCACACCATTTCAGTTATATTTTAGCCCTCATGTTCTTTTACTTCCAAATAGAAAAAAGAGAACTACTTGAAGAGTGGTTCAATTAGCATTAATCACCTACAAACATCCTTCACTAAACATGCAGATATCAGCAGAGGTGAAGTACAGAATCCAACTATTGTCAGATCTCAAAATGTACACCATGTGCCCATTTGAGACCAGAAAAGATCAGTATCATAAGCTTCTTGATCTCTTGGAAATTCATGTTTTGCAACTCCCTGTGGTTTTGCATTCCACACAGCACAAACTTAGAAATTTTGCATGGGAACTATTCTCAGAGATTTTCAGATTTTCTCACAATGTTCTTGCCATTCTTCTCACTGAGAATTTTCTTGTAGCAAAATGTAGAGCAATGTAAATTTTGCTGAAGTCAATATTTCTGACATTCATTCTAGCATGCACATGGTACTGGGACTCATCAGACTTAGTGGAATTTGGTGAGGTTCTTTGACACATCATGATTTTTCTTTTCTGTACCATTATCTTGCACATATCTCTTGTATTCAGCTCCTCCCTCCTATGTATACCATGCACATATCTACAAGGTCCAGTCTACTATTGAGAGAAAAGAAGGCATAACCGTTTGCTATAGAATGAGAAGGTTACACACTATAATGTGAATGCTGTTCACACCTTTATTCGATTTCTTATTGGCAAAAACACTTCATGGACTCAGAATGATGTGGTATGTGCTTTTTTCAGATACCAAAGCTGAATTTAGTTTTTGGTAGGCATTATCCTGTGTTTGAATAAACAACAGTGAAGATCTACAGACCTTTAGTATGTATCATTGGTATCTCATAGGATCCAATAAGCTGACATTTTTTTGCATTTGTTCATGAAGCAATGGCCACAGCAGGTAATAGAAGCAGGGAAAGAAAGTCAACTGTCAGCTAATGTTAGTAAGTGTAGGCTGCTCTTTGACAATGGACAGCACACCGACAAATGCACTATAGTATATACTTTCTACCTGTGGTCTTTGGTGCATTCATTCATCAATATTGACATGTGGAGCTCAAGGCAGCAGATGGGGTTCTAATGATAGTGCATGCATGCATAGATTAATGATAGGCAGTGTAATTTCAATGTTAACTGGATACTAATACATATTATATTGTCTGTTGAGCTCTCAAACAATGTATTAAGTAATATTCAAGTGGATGGAAATGCAGCGATGTATGCAGCATGTGTGCAATTAATACAGTTATATCTTCTGAAAATGTTGAGAAAATCTATGGAATATGCTTAGCAAAATAAAAGCAAAATGGTTAAAATATAAGTTATTCTCTTAAAATTCTCTTTTCAGGTTATTTAGTCTAAAATAGGGTGGTTATTTGTGTAGGAGCCAAATAGCAATTACTGAATAGCAAAATATTAGATAATATATATTTGAAACTCCACCCAGTCAACATGTCTTGAATATTTGATATTGTCAATTGTGAACCATACACTGCCACTGCATCCTGAGCTTTCTCATTTGATGTGGCCTTCAAATTATGTTCCTGTTGGCACCTTACATATAACTAGCCTAATATAATTGACTACTTGCTCTTTTAAAATGTCTGAATCAGTCTCAGAGCCTCCTATCTTGAAATTCATCAATTTCTTATCTCCTTCCACTGAGGAAGAACCTGATTACATCAACTCTTTACCTGTCAAGCAAAAGTGTGGACAACCTTTTGGCTCACAAAACACAAAGAAACAATGTAACAGAGCCTCAGAGTATTACATTTTGAACCATCTTTAGATGATGGAATTCATGTTATTGAGGATGTCAACAATAGTGAAAATCTTTGTTCTTTTGTTTTGGAGGGACTTGAGTATGATGACTTAGAGATTGAAAGTAATTAAATGATTATGATGAGACTCAGACTAGAAATAGTGGTGGTAACCCCAAAAACCAATGACAGGCACATCCTCTGTGGTTCCAAAAGTTGTTCCAAGATATTCTTCAGGGATTAAATAATGATTGCAGTGGACTGTGAGACTGCTCATGTCACTACAATGCTGGCATGTTTTAGATTCCTTGCTAAGCAATGTAGTTCCATCTTGGCAAGTGAGATCTTAAACCAACTGATGTCTTCATCCCAGAATTCTTTTACTGGGATCTGATGGATTTGATTGAAGAATCAAGCATACCATACCTCAACTGCAATCACATTCTTACACATTCTGATTTTTTTGATCATCCTCATATGTGGTTGATATCAATGCTTGTTTTTGGCTGATTGGAAGCTTGTATTGCTTCTGAAAAAGTGGCACAGATGGATGTGAAAAAAGGTTTCAGAGCTGGGATTAATGTATACTTGAAAGACTGCCACATGCACTTTCCATTGAGTTTTCTGCAAAACTGGGCATAGTGCACTATTATGGAGAGCATTTGAGATTGTTTGTTTATGCATTTAGCATGGCATGGGATCTAGCAAGGTGGCTGAAATGTTTCAGATGCAGCATCTTTGATGCTTTAACAAAATTTGACTACAGTATCTGCATACAAAGGTTGCCCACAAGCACCTTCCACATCAAAATATGAATTGTTTCTTCCATTTGATGACCAGTTTGATAATGGGTTTCATAGTTTCACTCTGAACAGTCAATGGTTTTGAAATGTATATGATAACATTATGAAGACTCATCAGGATGCTCTTAATTAACACACCACCATGCTCATGGGGCATGTATGTGCCATTGATCACAGTTACAAGGTAGACTTGACTTATTTGAAAATTCATCATTTTCAAAGCTTGCTTTTAGATTGCAAAGTATGTCTTCAAGGTTAATAGTGTTCCTATTTTCACTGCTTTATTGACAGTAACCAACAAAAATGAAGAAATTTGTATTTGTATTTTTGTTGTGACCAAATCTCATTCTCAATGCATTGAGGCACTTTAAAAAATGTCTCAAGATCTAACTCTCTATGGACATTCACAGCCTGAGCTATTTGATACTGATAATATAATTGATAAAAGCATGCTCAAAAATATCTTTGCATCACTACTAGATAACATTACTCCAGTTGAAAAATATTTGCTTTTTCCCAATCTTTCCCCTTCCTCATTCCTGCACACTGTAAATTTTGAATTTGGTATCAAAGATCAATGACACTATTCACAGAATTCTTCATGATCTTCCTGTATCATCAGAACCACAATCAGGAGCAAAATTAGTTGTTGAATTTGATTCTGAATGGAACATCAACACCTCAGCATCAGGACACATTACTGGTCATGGTCCACCTGCAGTACTACAAATTGCATACAAAGAACAAGTGTTTATTCTTTGGGTATGTTCAAATTACTTCTTTTAAAATTAATAATTTACATTTAGCTATAGATTGGAGAGATGTTGTCTTGAAAAAAACTGTCAAAAAAGTTATACAATTTTTTCAAAGATAGTTGAGTCATAAAAACAGGAAGACAGGTCATTGGAGATCTCCACCAGCTTGCTATTGCAGCAGAAGAAGATCCAGCAACATTTCAATGTGGATTTGATCTTGCAACATTTACCAAGTAGTGGCTTCTCATTACCAATGCCCATATATCTCTTGCAGAACTGACTGCAATTATTTTGGGCAAGTGTCTTGCTAAAAATCAAACAAAATGTATTTTAAGCAATTAGAGTGATCATGATCTAACAGCTGATCAGATTCAATATGCTGCTTGTGATGCTTATGCATGTCTATATTTATACTATAAAATATCTGAGTCACCAGAGCTGACACTGTTATCACTTACATTGACATTACCAGCTTCAATTGATCAACCTGTTGTCATCACATGACAGGTGATAAGAAAAAAATTGCAGCACACAATACTATTTCAAAAGCAGCTACCCTTTCATTATTTGACAATATTAATATCACACCCTCAAACTATTATTTCTATACACAATAATTCTGCAGCAGTTATGACTCAGCATCAACAACAACCACTATCAAGCATGGGTTCTGTACAGAACTTTGGACTCTTAAACTTGCTGAAACTCAAAATTTGTTCAAATGATGAAAAGGTACCAGTTAGTGAAATACTGAGTGGCAGTGACAGTGTCACTAAGGTGTCCAATTCTTTTCATGACCCACAAATCTATGAACACTGAGATCTTGATAGTGTAAATCTTGGTGGCTGAGACTTTAAGACTATATACTCCACATCTTAATACCTATATCTACAGCTGAGTGTTAAAAGATGTCTTCCATGTCTTCAGCATGCTCTATATCTTCTATATCCATGGACTTTGAGTTTTCTTCACACAAGCTTTATATGATGCACTATTTGTACCTCATTCAGATGACAAAGCACAAATTGAAGCCTGGTTGAAAACTCAAAATCTTTATTGAAATGACATGCTTTGATTTAATTCAACTTGGTTGTGGTGGCAATGTCAGCATACAGTCCCACCTCTGGAAATTCTTTTTCCATTGATCCATGATGTCTTTATGACTTGGGGGCCTCTTGAAGATGCAAAGACACATCTTTCACTGTTCAATAATGCTGCATGAAAGATTGCTAAGAATATTCCTGAGCTAGTTCAGTATGGCTTTGTTTCTGATCCACTAGGCATCTTGCTCTATTATATTATTGGCCTTGATGCAAATGGACTGCCTATTTATCATTGCATTCTAAGCACAAATTCAGTTGAAGAAGGTGTACATACTCATTTATGTGTGATGCTTCCATCATGTGGTGCTTCTGTTCGCTATATGATTACCAGTCTTTTCAGTTTTATTCTTTGTCATAATCTTTTGATAAGCACATGTTACTTTGACCAATAAGTATTGCAAGCTAACTTATAACTTATTTCTAAGGTCAGAACCTTTAACATGACTGATAAGAAATATACTGGCCATGATTTGTTCTGACTTATTAATGAGATCCAAGAGCTGAAAATTGCACTTTCAACAGCATACCCTTCAACTTCACCAGTAGAGCTATTATTTACCAACAGAAATTTATATCAATAAACAACAGAAGCAATGGGAATAATGCCAGTTTCAGATTCTCTTCAAGTCGAGACTGGCATGCTAGAGTATGTCCAAACTGCTGATGGAGCACAAAAGCAGGCCTATCTTGCAAAGATGCAGGGAACACACAGGCCTATTCTCTCTGTTAACACTGTTGCTGAACAAAAACTCTTCAATTGACTGATGTGAGACTTTAATGAATTTCAATTCTTGACTATATCAATCAAGCTGCCAGCCATCAAAATTTGAAACTGTCATGCAGAGAATGATGAAAATATCTACTACAAAGTGTGATTATCTATGAACTGGCAGCATAATTAATCAATTGACTCTCTGATTATCAGCTTGAGGAACACCTTACATATCATTTTAAGGGCAATTGGAAAGATGTGGCAAATTCAATTTAGTCTGTAGATCCACTTCAAAAACACCTTCACGATCCAGCATGATCGAAAGAAATTGTCAATGTTCCTGCTATGAAACCATATGTTCACTATGCAGCACAGGGTTTTCAGTGCTTACAACATTTTGAAAAGAGCACTGCACCATAAGCTTGCTTTGAAATTCCAACATAAAGTTTCTAATCTTTTTTATTGTCAAGTTCTATGCAGGCTAGCACTTCAACCAATTTTTAGCAGCCACAAACACCAGAGATCTCCTTGAACAAGCCAGAAATCACCATCAAAACACTACAGGCCTTTGCCTCAGCAAATTGCATGAGCACCAATGCAGCCAAAGCAACACTTACTTTCAACCAACAACAAGTGAACAAATCTCAAACAGCACAAACAGCCCTGCAAAACACAGAACAAAAACTACAAGGATGCCCATGGTGCAAACACAAAGATTACAATGGTAGGCAGGCATGGTGTTAGTGCCAGTTTCAATGCCAAGATTGCCAAACTCTCAGTGTTGCTGAATGTATTGGTCAAAGTTCAGTGGCACTCCACAAGCATCAATGTGTTCCTGCTTGTGATATGGCTCACATATGCAGCAAAGAGGGTTATCAATGCACTGACACAGAATAATCATTTGCAATGATAATTTTCATCCTCCTAATACATATTTACAGTCATCTCTATTCCATACAGTACAAAAAAACTCAACTTGATTGATGTTGAATTGACTTGCTCTTTGTGTGACCACAGTCTTTGAAATTGAGCAAACTCAAGACTCTGAAACTCTGATCAAAGCACATAGCTGGTTGGACATTTGCATGTGTATGCAGCAGGAGCTCCAAATGTACAACAGTCATTCTTGGTAAATTCAGAGTCGCTATTTGTCATTTTTACTTAATTTCAAGTTACTATCCAACACTATTATCAAGCCCTAAAATGTAAGAAAATTATGGGAGATATCTGAGATATCCTTGCATTTCTCTAAATACAAAATCTAGGGCTTTGTGCTGTGCCAGCACCTGTGACAATACTAGAGTTGCATAAAAACATCAGGAGAGTAACTTACTAAGTAACTTACAGGATTAAAATTTTGGAGGTTTTTTTCAAGGTATATATTATTAAAAACATGACCATTGCACAGTGAAAATTCTCTATAAATTTTCATGCCAGCCATTTGAAATGCCAGCAGACAAAAAAACTGAACTATGTAGTGTTCAATAGACATAGCAAAGTCATTATTATTCATCATCTTCTATTCCAAGATCTAAATCTTTCTGATCCTTTCATCTTCACAACCTTAGGCCACCTTCCACCCAAAATTGACTTCAAAGATGCCAATGACATATTGAAAATATCCTGCTCATAGACCTCTAGCTTGTTGGCTGTGTCAAGCCAACTGTTCATTGTTGATATCTGTTTCCTCAATCCTGTGTTTCTTGATGCTTGACTTGTTGCCAGTGAAACCTTGCTGATAGCTGGAGATTGGTCCTCTTCTGTAGGCTATTTGCTACAAGAGACTGGCAATAGAAGGAGGGAACATGTAACTAGATAACCTAGGTAAAATATGTCCTCTACTATCCTGGCTGACCCTGTTATTCATATTTTACTGACCATACAAAACTGGGAGTTTTTTATGCAGCCAAAGTCTTGACAACATCAAAATGTATATACTTACCATTGGAGTATCAAAACTATGTTTATATGTGAGTACCTCACCTATGGAGTGGGGAGCTTGCTGAATCTGAATAACTAATGTAATGTAAATTAAGTTTGCAATAGTCATTAAATACATAATTACTAAGGTCCATTCCACAAGTATTCAAAGTAAATCCAGATGCTGCATGTCTGGCATTATCCTCTCTCAACATTTTCATTGACTCTGTCTCCTCTTCACACTGGAGTTGACTGATACCAAATGGAGTGCAAAAAGCTAATCCTTTAAGTTTTTTTGACATGAGAAATGACAACAAAAAAAAGCCCAGATGAAAAATCCTTTGATCCAAGATCAATGGTAACATCTTCAAGAGTAAGGCCCTGGCTCTTGTGAATAGTAATTGCCCAAGCCAATGTCAAAGGAAACTGTTGATGAGAAAGCTGGTTCCCTGACTTGTCTTCCCAAGAAGCAACAGGAACCCATGATGGATCCACTCCATGCCATCCAGGAGTTGGAGGACCTGATGCATTTCTTAGCCAAAGAACTCAATGTCTGATAATAGTAATCTCACCAGTGTATCCT